>JAFIRS010000368.1:600000-787399 GCA_018342105.1 Gonioctena quinquepunctata | reverse complement strand
TAGTGAATAAGTGCGACAAACTTCAAGTGTTGTTGAAAATATAAAAGGATGTTCATAAAATCAGATGTGGAATCATCTGCGTCTGAAAGATAAACTTTAGTCACTATCTTCCATCGTCAAGATAACCTCTTGTGGGGTATTCATGTTGAAAAGGGAAACATTCTCGATTAAATATTGATAGAAAGATTTTTCTGTTAATTGAAAAATCCACGATTAAAATGAAGTTATTTTTAGTGAATGTCTAACAGAAAACAAATACTTCTCCGGCTAAAGCCACGCTGGACATTGAACTACATCTGGTAGATATTCTGAAAAGGCCCTAACTCAAAAGAAAAAATCTGAAATTGAAAATTTGCATTTTCATTCAGATAGTTATTTGATTTTTTATTCCAGTCTCAATTAAGAACTCATAAAGATGAATGAGGCAAAGAAGAATGTTTTCCAAAAGAGAGTACTCACCAGAAATCATTCGTAACATTGACGCAGGAGAGACATCGCATTCACTAGGTCTTCAATACATTTTTGTCGACGAAAATCTATTTCACGCTTCCACGATCATCAGGAAGACCGGAAGAAATGGGAAACACATTTTCAAGAAGCAATCTCACTTTGCAAAGGTGGAAAAAGTTAGAATCATGTCTTTTGGAGAGACACTTTGAAATTCGTGTTTTCTGACATTAAAACCTGTCATGGGGTATGATAGATTGATTTGTTGAAAATATAAACAGGATGTTCATAAAATCAGATGTGGAATCATCTGCGACTGACAGATAAACCTTAGTCACTATCTTCCATCGTCAAGATAACCTCTTGTGGGGTATTCATGTTGAAAAGGGAAACATTCTCAATTGAATATTGATAGAAAGATTTTTCTGTGAATTGAAAAATCCACGATTAAAATGAAGTTATTTTTAGTGAATGTCTTAACAGAAAACAACTACTTCCCCGGCTTAAGCCACGCTGGACATTGAACTACATCTGATAGATATTCTGAAAAGGCGTGGCTTTAGCCGGGGAAGTAGTTGTTTTCTGTTAGACATTCACTAAAAATAACTTCATTTTAATCGTGGATTTTTCAATTCACAGAAAAAGTTTTCTATCAATAATCAATTGAGAATGTTTTCCTTTTCTTTTAGGGGGTGATTCTGCATAAAAAAATGACAGTTTGCTATATAACTTTTGTCCGCAAATGCTTCGTTTTCCGAGAAACGGGGTGTTAAGATTTCTCTTGAAAACTGACCTTTTATGTATTGCTCTGAAACTGGTCGAGATATGCAAATGAAATTTAATGAGTTTCAAGGAGTAATTATTGCGCATTTTTTTACATCATTGGTGCGCATACGAATAATGATCTCAAAATGGTACGCCACTGAGATATTTCAAATAAAAAATCATTTTTGGATTTGTCGTTCAATTTGCGACAAAAAATATCTCGTCCCTTTTTTTTGTATGGGGCGCCGTTTTTATGCAAAAAAATAAAACAACTTGACGCGTATTTGTCATTACTTTAATACATTATCTAGTAACGATGCTAGTAGGCTACTGTCAACATTCTGTTAAATACGAATATTTCAACGAAATGTCAAATTAGCGTTTTTTTCATTTTTGAACTTTTAGTTTGGTATAGCATTAATGATAAGTAATTAATTTTTCTTTTATCGAAAAGAATGGAAAATTATACAAATGCGGAATTGTCAGACATGCATTTTGTCTGTGGTCGAAGTAATGGAAATGGTTGGCAAGCTCGACGATTGTATGCTGAGTTGTATCCAGGACGTAGGGTACCCCCTCACACGATATTTGCTCGTCTTCACCAACATTTGCGCGAAAATAGTACATTTAAGAAACAAACGGCTGACTGCGGGCGCCCTCGAAAAGTACGAACTGTGCAACTAGATGAAGCTGTTCTCGAGTTAATGGCGGAGTCACCTGAAACGAGTACTCGAAAAATTGTCAGCATACCGAATGTACGCAACTTCACTGTATTTAAAATTCTTAAAGAACAGCAATTGTATTCGTTTCATATTCAACGTGTGCAAGCTCAAATTCCTAAAATTCCTAATTTTTCAAATGGCGTTTTGTTTACTGACGAGGCTAATTTCAACCGACAGTGTATACGAAATTTCCATAACAATCACCTCTGGGCTGAGAAAAATCCACATGGAATCTTTGAAGCTCATTTTCAGCATCAGTTTTCAGTAAATGGCTTGTGATACTTGATGATCATTCAATCGGTCCATATTTCCTTCCGCAACGACTAACAGGCGACTCTTACCTTAATTTCCTTCTTGAAGAAATTCTTACAGCTGAGACAACACTTCTGGTTCATATATGATGGTGCACCAGTCCATTTTAGCATTATTGTACGTAATCACTCAGATACAGTATATCCAAATCGTTGGATAGGTAGGGGAGGTACGGAACATTGGCCTGCTCGATCTCCGGATTTAAATCCTCTAGATTTTTGCATTTGGGGTTTTCTTAAGTCATTAGTTTATTCCATGGCACAACATCCTTAATTCCAGTATCAAAACTTTCTTTTCTTGGCATCACGTTCGATTCGAAGTTAGATTGGAAAAGCCACATAAGTGAACTGTCAAAGAACTTATGGAGATACTGCTATGCTCTGAAAGTCATCTCACAGAACATATCCTCATATGCAGCCTTGATAGCATATTATGCATATGTTCAAAGTCATATTAGGTATGGCATCATTTTCTGGGGAACATCTACTGGTGTTAAGAAGATATCCATACTCCAGAAACGCTGCCTAAGAAACATCTTCAGTATTCCACGAAGAGTCAGCTGTAGGTCTGTATTCATGGATAAGAAGATTCTTACTTTAACAAGTATATTGATCTATGAAGCAACTATATTTGTTACTGAAAATATGTCCCTCTATACATGCTATAACAGAGATCATAGACATAATACTAGAAATAAAAACAATCTTCTGAATATCAGGCAAAGCCTCGCATACATTCAGAAAAACATTCCCTTCTCAGTAATTAACATATATAACAAATTACCTGAATCGTTAAGAACACAGCCTACTAGGGAGCTGAAAATTAATTTGAAAAACCTTCTTTTCAAAAAAGCATACTATACATTGGATGAGTATTTCACAGACATATTAGACGGGTAATGTTCTCTTCCTTTTCCTTCAATTTATGAATTGTAAAATTTACTATTTTTCTTTCTTCTCCTGATTATATCCAGAAATATAATTCTGATTATATCCAGAAATATAATTTTTACTTATACGTGTGTGTGTGTGTATATGGGTTGTGTTTATATATATATATATATATATAATGAGTGTTTTGTATCTATAAATAACTTTGTGTCTTTACTGTAACATCTATTTACTTATTTAATGTATCTGTGTTTTTACTGTAACATCTATTTACTTATTTAATGTATCTGTGTTTTTATATGTTTTTACTTGCTAGTTATGTGTAATTTTAATTATATTGACATGTTCTACACCTGAAAAGGTACTTTTGAAAGAACTAATAAAGGATCTATCTATCCACTCCCGTCGAAAATGTTGAAGACCTGAGGAATCGAATTACAGCCGGCTGTGAGACAATAAGAAATACACCAGGAATATTTGCGCGAATACGACAATCAATGAGGCGAAGAGTTGAATCTTGTATCACGTCTGAGGGAGGTCATTTTGAACATTTGTTGTAGCTTTGCGCCTATTTATTTATTAGTGTTATTTTCTGTTATTGCTCTGGTTTAACGTTATTGTATTAGATAGTTCTTGATAATGTATTGAAGAAATGAAAAATACGCGTTAAGATGTTTTATTTTTTTGCATAAAAACGGCGCCCCATACGAAAAAAAGGCAGGGGAAATTTTTTGTCACAAATTGAACGAGGAATTCAAAAAATTGAGATCATTACCCGTATGCGCGCCAATGATGAACATAAAATTCCTAATTGCATGTCAAAAAATACGCTATAACTACCTCCTAAAGCTCACTGAATTTCATTTGCATATCTCGACGGGTTTCAATAAATAAATAGTCAGTTTTTAAGAAAAAGTTTAACACCCCGTATCTCGGAAAACGAAGCATTTGCGGACAAAAGTTATATAGCAAACAGTCATTATTTTTTCATGCAGAATCACCCCCTGAAGTTTGCCGCACGTATTCACTAACACCCTGTATAAGTCAGAATTACGAGATCTAAGTCGGAAATCTGATATCTAAATCGCAATTCCGAAATCAAAGTAGGAATTACGGGATCTAATTCGTAAATAACTCTGACATAAAAATTAAACTTGTTGTGGCCTTTTCACGCTGCCGTAAAAACAGCACCCGAAACCTTGTTCAAGACAACATCAAATTATTTTTGAATCACGCTGCAAATTATATTTTCAATGAGAAATATGCGGAGAGCTTCAACCCACAATGCACGCCAGTACCAGCGAATACACCAAAAACCCTTTTGTTAAGGAACAGAAACACACCCTGTATGACGGATTGAAAAAGATATTCCTCGAAAGTATAACCCCTATTCACATTCCCCAGAAGAAATAGTTGAAATTGCGAGCATTGTTCTTTCTGATAGCCCGTTGGGCCCGCATTGAACCGTTTTAGATTATTTTTTCAAATTCCTCGCGAAATAGTTACACGAACCGTTAGCGAAATGTGTTGGTTTGAACTCGATAACAAATATGAAATTATCGAAAATTCCCTACTTGATAGAGATAATTGAAATATTTCCGTTACTTTAAATGAACAAATTTCATTTCGTTATCAGGCCTGACGAGAGGGCGGGGAAGCCGGGACAAATTCCCGGGGCCCGGGTCACAAAGGGGGTCCGGAGCTTGGACCACTAAGTTGTGCAAAGTATAACCATAAAGTATGTCTCACAATGTATTGGGCTATTCCGACTTCCAACTCTTTATACACAACGCAAAGAGTTGGTTAAAGTTCTGCCGCGCAGCTCCGTGACGCAGCTCTCTCAGTCTTTGTTTTACTTGTTTTTATTTTTAATATAATACATGTTTATTTTGATTTTAAAGCATTTTCATTCAATGATCAGATCATCAAGCCTTTGATTTTTTTAAATCACGAGTAATATGGGTAAGTAAAAGGTTTATCATGATATTTAAGCGGGCCCGAAACATATAGGTATCCCGGGGCCCGCACTAGCTCGCGGGCCCGAAACATATAGCTATCCCGGGGCCCGCACTAGCTCTCGGCGGCCCTGTTCGTTATTTATATATTTTATACGTCAAACAACATGGAAAAATCGATGAAATTTTCCTTGCACAGTTATCTTCTTACTCTTTGAAATTACCACGATGACCGGAAGATAAAAAGCAAAACTGTTTTGTGAACATAACGGACAGTATGGAATATGTTCAAATTTTATAATCTCAATCAAAAAGATTATTATCTCACAATGAGGTGTATAACAAGCAGACCCCTCAAGCCAGCATCTTTTGCCTAGCCTTGGATGAATTGACAAAACCAATTAAAACGCATTCAATTATTGTTACCTTGATGATTATATTTCATTCTATTTGATGTGGAGTGTCAATACACTGTGACCTATAAGGTCTATTGTGTCCCATTCTGCTTCCCAGCCGTTTGCTGTTGCATCTTACATCAAATTAAAAGATAACACTAGCACCGATAGGGAGTCACGGTGTATGAAAATAAATACAGAATATTCTTTGAATTATAATAATATTGAAAAAATTCTCCAGGAGTTTAGACAGCCTTGACATCATATTTGAATGCGAAATGTACTAAATATGTTTCATGGAAACATGATCTACCATTTTTTCTCATCGCAAGAGGTCTCAATGACAATTATAGAAGATGAGGGAGATGGTATCGTTGTGGTTCCAGATTGGGCTACTCAACCGCGGTATTCCATATTTGGGAGTTGGGTGTATCAAAACCTATTTTCTTCAAACCCAGTGAAAGACAGCTTATTGCTCCTTTAAGAGAGAGCCATCCAATTTGGGAGAAGATTACCCTGGTTGTATCCAGATTATCAGGGAAGCATACGAGAAGAAAAACTCACCAATAACATTTCTCCTTGTATTTAAATCTTCTCTAAGTCAGAATACACAAGCTGTATAATATTTCATAGAAGAAATTGTGGCTGTTTTGTGAATGTTGAGTTCCTCCAGTTCTATGTCTTTTAAAAAATCAATCCAGGATATCGGATGGCTTCAGGTTAGGTAGATCTCCCTCTTCTATTTTATGTTCTCCGAGGTTTCGTACCCTCGGATTTTGCAGGGTAGTGCAATCTGAAAGGATGTGGATAGAGGTTTCGTCCTCTTCCCCGCAAAATCTGCATTCATTTTCTCAAGTTGCCATCTCAACCGTCAGTGCCCTGTTAGAATTCCCGTTAGTATTCTGCGCTTGTTTTTACTCTTATTGCTGCAGTCATTTGATCTCTTCTGGTTGTAGCTTCCCAGTAGTGTCTTGGCCTGCATCATTCCCTGTGATTCTATCCAGGATTGGGATCTTTTATTTCTTTTCTTTTCTTTTCCAAATTAATCAAGTATTGTGCTGGTACTCATTCCGCAGAAGGTTTCAGGTCCCATAAATTGTTTTTCTGCCCCTTTTTGCAAGTACGTCTGCTATTTCATTACCCTCCACTCCAGTGTGTCCCAGAACCCACAAGAGGGTAACAGTGTTATTCTTGCCCAGTTCATTTAGTTTCTCTAGGCACTCCCAAACCATCTTGGAGTTGATTACATGGGAGTTCAGAGCATTAATAGCTGCTTGGCTGCCAAGACATGATGATAATCTCTTGTCTGCGAAAATTTCTTTCAGTATTGAACATTTTCCGATATCGTGTATTTCCGTTTGGAAAATGTTCGGGGATTTGCCTAGACTTTCCAGGCCCATATAGTCCTATTATAGTTCCTTCTGTTGTTCTGGATCCATCTGCGTACCATTTAATAGCACTTCTCTTGAGTCTTGGGATGGTGTCTTTGTCCCATTCACTTTTGCTACTTAGCTTTGTGTTGAATTCTTTCACAAAACTAAACTTTTTTGTCACCTCATCCGGGGGCATATTCCAGGTTTGGTGATTTCCAGGGAGGAGTCGAAACTAGCGTTTGGTGGTTCCTTCTCTGGTCATTCTGTATGTTGCCCTTATCGCTATACTCTCCACTACTATATAGAGGGTTGGAAGGATTACTTCCATAGCGGCCCACCACGAAGAATTAGTGAGAAGTTCCGATGGAAGCAAACCCCTGGATGCTGGATCTGCCGGGTTGTCTTCCGAAGACACATGGTGCCAATGGATCGGAGGAACATTGTATTGAATAAAGGGGAATTTTGTGGCATTCAATTAAAGAAAAAAAAAGCATCCTCAAGTGGGAGTCGAACCCACGACCTTATGATTTCTAGCCATACGCTCTACCATCTGAGCTATTCGAGGACATAGGAATCGACACCCACTCGTGAACACTTTTCTTCCATAATTTAATATTCATGTGAGAAATTAATCGAAAATAAAACGTCGAGATCCGTTGCCTGTCACTCAACTTCATCGTCATTCGAAAATTTCAGTACCAGATCTAAGCAGATGATCACTAACTACTGATAAGATTTAGCCAAATATATAAGGTAAAAGTGGAAATATTGTTTCCAAAATATATAGTGAAAAAGGGGGAATTTTGTGGCATAGAGAACAAATTATTAAATTAAAATGCCACAATATTCCCCTTTTTTCACTATATATTTCGGACACAATATTTCCTCTTTCACCTTATATATTTGGCTAAATATTATCAGTGGTTAGGGATCATCTGCTCAGATCTGCTACTGAAATTTTCGAATAACTATGAAGTTGAGTGACAAGCAATGGATCTCGACGGCCAGTGATAAGTACGTTTGATTTTCGATTCATTTCTCACATGAATATTAAATTATGGAAGAAACGTGTTCACGAGTGTGTGTCAATTCCTATGTCCTCGAATAGCTCAGATGGTAGAGCGTATGGCTAGAAATCATATGGTCGTGGGTTCGACACCCACTTGAGCATGCTTTTCTTTAATTTAATAATTTGTCCTCTACGCCACAAAATTCTCCCTTTTTCACACAATATTTCCATTTTCACATTGTCTTGAATTTTAGTGACATGATTGGAGACAAAACATGTCCATTTATGAGGACTCCTTTGTATCCATGCTAGAGCTGTGGTGGAATCGGTATGGGCAAAAACTTGAGAAAATTCGAGTTTTTCTTTGAAAACCCTTTGAGCGAAACAAATCAGATCAGATAACAATAAGGCACCTCAAAGGCAAAAAAGTAGATTTTTTTTCGGTAGGACGGCCTAAATATGTGACAACTTTGAAATTAAGTTTATCGTTTTGAGTAGGAACTCTTCCTATTATAGCTTTTTTAGAAAGTTTTCTTGAAATAATATTAACCATAAAGTTTGGACTAAAACCGTTATTAATAAATTTGTTTAATTATATTTAATTTATTATGGAAATTTCATTCTGAAAGCGGAATATTAATTAATGTATTTATTTATTTCTATGGAATATCACACTCCGAACAATAGGCCATTAATAGATTATGGGATTGGCATTTATGATTAGTCTCTTAGATCTGTGGCAAGAGTGTTAGACCAGAGCTGAAGCCTTTCAAAATGGTAAAAAGGGAAAAAAAATAATAGTAGGATGAAACCCATTGGAAAAGAAAGAGAATATAACAAAAATGAAAGGAAAAATACGTTACGGGCGATCTGAGGTCGGGAAGTGGAAGGGGGTGAGTTTTTAGGGGTAAAAAACGGTTTATCTAGATTTGCAAAGAAACGTAAAGTTAATATTTAATAAGACATCTACAATTGATTTGTTGAAAATATAAACAGGATGTTCATAAAATCAGATGTGGAATCTACAATATTTTGAGAAAGTTGTAGAATCTTTGAATTATATGCGTAGATGCCTATTTATTGCTATTTTAAGATAACTTATATACCTGAGTGACCCACGGAAAATTTTAGCCCATCAAAAGGTATTTCATAGAGAAGTGGGGAAGGGGGTAGTAGGGTCTGGGCCTTCTTACTTCCTGTTAATTCTTTGTATTTTCTGAGAACATTTACCAGAGTAATGTGTATTTTTTTTATACCATCAGAAAGTAGAGATTTCAACGAACAAAAAGCCCACCGACTTTTTTAAAAAAGCTGATATTTTGACGGGAGAATTTTCGATTGAAAGTTAGGGTGCTTTTTCGATATTAAGTAAAAATAAGGTGAAAAAATAAATATTTTAAATCAAAAAAATTACAGTGTGTTTGGGACATAAAAAGGTAAGTTTTCACCGAATTTCGTGAATAAAAAAGTTTTGTAAAGGATAAAAATAAAAAACCAAAAACTTGGTTATTTGAATTTTTTACATACATTTTGAGGTTATGTGAAAAAAGTGTAGATACAAAAGTTGTAGATCTTTTTATTACCTACAACTTTGCCATTTAATTTTTTCCATAGGACTTGTAGTTTTGCCGGAAATCGAAATTAACCGTTTTTTACCCTTAAAAACTCACTTCCCGACCTCAGATCTCCCGTAAATTATTTTTCCTTTCATTTTTGTTATATTCTCTTCCTTTTCCAATGGGTTTCATCCTACTATTTTTTTTTGTTTCAAAAATTATCGACCCTGGTCTATAGGTATACGGTAGTCTTCCAGAGTGTCATTTAAATACAAGACACTCCTTCCGCAGATCAGACTGTCACTTTCGATCAATAAATACTTTTTGCTCTCAATACAGCAATAACAATTAATTTTCATCGGAAATCGTGCCATTCACAGACATTTTTTTACAGGTAATTTTTGTGTCGATTTAACGAACTGAATAAAAAAGATGGCATGAGCTAGTTAATTATAAAAAACCAACAACCTTCAGCAAAATTCACCAAAACCATTGTGCGGGGCTCTCTTCCCATCTCACGTTAATCAAAGCCTTCTCTTATGTCAATGTATTTATGGGTTACTACTTACCACTTACCAAAGCAATATTCATTAGGGCATTTTTCGCTTCCTACTTTCGTGGCTCCCTGGAGTAATCCGTCTCGTTTTTGGACTCGATTTCGAAGACTTCCGTCGAACAATCGGTTCGGGCGACTGTTTCGGGAGGGTCACTGACCTACACTAATACGTCTGTATAAATTCAGAAAGAATCGCATGACTCGTTTGAGTGATAAATACGCTATCTTCACTCCATGCCCCGACGAATTAGCTAAAAAGGTAGCGAAAATTCCGTTGATGTTGCCTATAATTTTCCTACAGTGAAGACGTCACGATTGCGACAATTTTACATATTTTTGTAGTTAATGGAATTTTTGTCAAAATACTACTGTTTACATTTATGGGGTTCTGTTTTACAAAAGGGATGAAAGGAGCCATTTTATAGAGATGTCATGTTTGTTTTAATATAATTTATCATCTGAGAATTTCACACACAGATTTACGTATGAAAAATAAAATAATAGGAATACAGACTCCTAGTTCCAAACAATTATAATAATTACATTTTTCGGCAACCGTCCGGGATGTACCCCCTTCCCGGACGCTTTTTCTTTGGGAAAGTACTTTTTCCCGGCCTAGTCCGGGAAGTACGTACTTCCCGGACTAGGCCGGGAAAAGGTACTTTCTCAAAGAAAAAGCGTCCGGGATATGTATAATGAAGAAATAAAGAAATATGACGTCTCATTGATTTGTTATTCTACACGGTTGCCGAAAAAATATTGTACGCAACACGCCCGAAACTAGTTTTTTTGGACTCACAGACTTCCAGGACTCGCCTACGGCTCGTCTTGTCTATTCGTCCAAAAAAAACCTATTTTCCGGACTTGTTACGTAAATAACTATCTCCGACTTCTTCCAGTTAATTAAATTTGGAAATATCTTTGAAAACAGACACACATATTTTGTCGAACTGGATTTAGTGGTTGGTTTGACATTGATATTAATATTGCCAGCCGTTAAAAAGAGAAAGATGTAATTCTTTGGTAATTTTGTGTAACATACAACAAAGTATTTTCCAATAGAATAACTATGGAAGGAAAAAATTGAATTTGATTTCAAAAGTGACTTTTATTGTTCAGTTTGTGTGCTATGTGGATTGATTCTACAGTGTTTTACATTTGATAATAAAAAAAATCAGAACTAATCAACTTTTTGAAAGACTTGTGTATTAATGTTAACATGTACAAAGCTTTATCATAGCGGTTTCGACAAATAGTAGCTTCTGTAATAGACTTGTGAGAGAACGTGAAAAGAGCAACGAACATCTGGCTATAAGAACAGCAGTAAAATTATACAGTGTCCGGCATAAAGTTCGCAGCATATGGAAAACTTTTTTATTATTGATTTCTCAAAAAAAACATTCGTGATAAAAAACCTCTGCATCATCCCAAACCTGAAATGCAAACACCAAAATTGAATGTTATACGACCCTATACGAGGGAGATAGAAAATCATGCTTTGTTTTCAAAATAATATGATCCCATCACTTTATTTCTCACGGTAGAATTCAAATTCATGGGGAAATATTGTTCAAAATCGAATGTTGATCCATAAATTCGGGTCATAGCCACCTATGACCAATTTCATATTTCAACTTTTCTTCCCATTTTTTCCTCAGCGCCCTGTACAACATAAGAAATATTATGCTAGACGAATGGTATATTGTTAGATATGATGATATCACTCTCTGAATGTTTTCTCATGTCTCCCTCCCATCGGAAATCACTTTAATTGAATTTTGTGACGGAACTTCACAAAATCTTTCTGCAAATAGTAAATAAAACTGCATTGTCTCCAAGGTATGATGCCAGAATGAAAATGAATATATTTTCACACTACGAATAACATCTTTTAAGACAATCAAGAATTATAAAATATGACAATTTTTGTATAGTTTTTTTTTCAAGCAAGACATCGGAAAGCATATCCAATATTTTATTGAATTTTTTTGCGGCATTCAACGTACAAAATTAAGGTATTGATCCACTCGAAAAATGTATTCACGTATCATTTATGAATTTCGAAATATTGTTAGTTGTTACATTCGACTTCGATAGCAATACCCAGCTTCCATAGTTTTGTTCTTTGAATTTTACTGTAAATGATTGAGATACAGAACATTTGCCGATCACAGTTGGCTTTGGAAACAAATTCATTTCTAATTGTAAACAAACTATTTTTGACGCATCACGAACAACTCACAAATCTGTAGAGTAATTTCAGTAGTTTTTCAATTCAATCATGGCTGCTCGACTAAGTATACAGGAGAGAGTGGAGATTGTAATGATACATGGTGACAATTACCATACTTGTAGAGACACTGCCAATATTTTTGGTGAAAGACATCCAGGTAAAAACGTTCATAATTCGACAATTACAAGAATTTATAAAACATTCAAGGAATCAGGATCGGTTTCAAAAAAATACAAAGTGACACATAAACGACCGATAACTAAAAATGAAGAAACTGTTATGAATATTATGCTGCCTACGATTGAAAATCCAAAAATGTCATTATCGCAAAGAGGAGACAATCTTGGTATGTCCGATCGATCAATGAGAAGAGTTCTAGGTAATAATAAATTCAAACCGTATAAACCATAAAAACTTTTTAACAAAAAATTAAACCGACAAAATACGGAACTGAAAAGTAAAAAATAAAAACTTTTTAACAAAAAAAACCCGACAAAAAAATCAACTGGAAAGCAATAAATAAAATAAACCTTCTTAGTCTAAATGATAATTGAGCTCCTAAACTAATGTAAATAACTGATTTTGAGTCGGCGCCAAACAAACTAGCAGTTGAATTAGGTGAAGCGTAAAATGATGGCAGAGAGATGCACGGCTGCGTTTTGATGACTTCTTTCATAGATAATGATCTTCGACAATTGTTTGTTTGGCGCCGACTCAAAATCAGTTACTAACATTAGTTTAGGAGCTCAATTATCATTTAGACTAAGAAGGTTTATTTTATTTTTTGCTTTTCAGTTGATTTTTTCGTCGGTTTAATTTTTTGTTAAAAAGTTTTTATTTTCTACTATTCAGTTCCGTATTTCGTCGGTTTAATTTTTTGTTAAAATGTTTTTATTTTTCAATTTTTTGTGGCTGAAATCTACCAATTACTACCTACTTGTTTTTTACCCACCTTACTTCAACTATTACCAGTTAAATAATATGATTATCTACTTTTACTATTTGATGTAATATAAATTATTTTCGTTGTTCTGGTTAGTTTATTTCATTACTTTGTATATCATTCCATCCTCTCATGAAATATACTGATTTTGACGGAACAAGAATAATGTCAGTAGCGATCTGTCATTGTCAACTACGTATGTGTGTGCTAATGTTCACTAGTGAAAAATCAATTATCCCCTATTTTTCTACCCCCAAGGGTGGCTAATTCCTTCCGAAATCCAAATATAAGGTATACCCTATCTATTAAAAAAATAATCATCCAAATCGAAGAACCCAGTACAAAGTTATGCCTGATAGAATCGGTTAACGGACCAGAATTCAGAGGGTGAGTACTAATATCCTTCATTTCGCTACCCTTAGGGGTGGATTCCATCTTTTAAATTCAAATGGGACCAAAGTCGAAGTACACCCTATCCACTGAAAAAATAATTATCGGAATCGGACGTCTCAGTAAAAAGTTATGCGTGATCATACATAAAAAAATATGATGGAAAAACATAAAATATACGGGTCGAATAAAGAACCTCCTCCTTTTTGGTTTCGTCGGTTAAAAATTCATACACACTTTGAAACCGAGAGATCCGAAGAATCGCTCGGATTTCTGTTTCTGGTTTCAGTCTATGATGGAAGATAATAGACAGTTTTCGAAAAAAATTCTTTATATTGACGAGTCCACCTTCACATCAAATGGGGTAGTCAGCTCCCAGAATTGCAGGTGGTGGGCAGATAATAATCCCCATTTCAGGATACAATGTAGAGACTTCAAAGTTAACGTCTGGTGCAGAATTCTTAATGACATTATTGTTGGACCAGTATTTTTCAGACAACCACAGAATTCTGTCAGATACTTAAGAATGCTGCAGACGTTTCTTTCCGATTATTTAGATGATATTCCTCTGGACATGAGAGCTGGAATGTATTTTCAACAAGACGGTGCATCCATTCATTCTACGCTAGAAGTGAGAAGGTGGTTAAACTGAACAATTCCAAATCGATGGATTGGTAGATATTCCAATAACGCTTGGCCCGCCCGGTCACCGGACCTCATTCCTTCGGATTTTTTCTTATGGGGATATCTCAAACAGAAGGTATATTCAAGAAGACCATTCCAAAATATACGTCATTTGGAGAATACTATCAGGGATTGTATTCGGGGAATAGCTCCCCAGATACTAAGAAATGTTCATGATGCAATGCACCGCCGTACTATGCAGTGTATTGAGAATGGAGGACTCCACGTAGAATAAAGCATAGGACATATTTGTTTCAAGAAATGTTATTTGTATTGTGAAAATAAATTAATTGGCATTCTGGCATGACAATTCAGTTTTATTCACCATTTGCAGCAAGATTTTGTGAAATTCCGTCACATAATTCAATTAATGTGATTTTCCGATGGGAGGGAGAAATGAGAAAACATTCAGAGAGTGATATCATCATATCTAATAATATACCATTCGTCTAGCATAATATTCCTCATGTTGTACAGGGCGATGAGGAAAAAATGGGAAAAAAAGTTGAAAAATGAAATTGGTCATTGGATCAACATTCGATTCAGAACAATATATCCCCCTGAATTTGAATTCTACCGCGAGAAATAAAGTGATGGGATCATATTATTTCGAAAACAAAGCATACTTTTCTATTTCCCTCGTATAGGGTCGTATAAAATTCAATTTTGGTGTCCGCAATTCAGGTTTAGGATGAAGCAGAGGTTTTTATCGCGAATGATTTTTACTGAGAAATCTATAATAAAAAAGTTTTCCATATGCTGCGAACTTTATGCCAGACACTGTATATTGAACATATTATACAATGAAGCTTTTATAGTCCCTCCCTGTTAACTTTTGAACGGTTCGACGAAAACAATGGAACAAACACCATTTTGAATGATAACACCGATCCTATTTTTTGAAATGAATGACATTGTGATTGCTCGATAGATGGCGCGGAGGGGCACATCAACTTAAAAATTTCATATAGCAAGGGGGATCAAGTGACACATCGTTGAAAAGATAACTCAATTCTCTTTTCAACCATTTAGTCTTTTTGAATTTCGTCAATACGTTTTTTCACAATATGCATTTGAAATATCAAGTATAAGAAAATTTAAAATGCATATTGTGACCCCATAATTTTCAAGTTGATGTGACCCCCGTGCCATCTCTCGACTAATCACGAAGTCTTCTTTTTCAAAGAGTAGTATCGGTGATATCATTTAAAATAGTTCTATGTCGAACCGTTCAAAAGTTAACAGGGAGGGGGGGGGGCTATAAAAAGCCGCACTCGCAATTGTGATTCCGTAGAACAACCATAGTTGAAAGAAAAATTGAATTACCTTTTCCACGATGTGCAACTCAACAACCTCAATGCTTTTCGAAATTTTCAATTTGATGTGCTCCCAGCGCCCTCTGCTTTGGATGTGTGACGTAGGTTATTCCGTGAGTTATAGATTCAAAAGCTTGTCGCTTTTGTATTCGAACTGAAGACTTTGCCGACAAGCCTTTGAATCTGAATAACCCACGTCACACATCCAAAGCAATTATTTTCTACTTTTTAGTGCATCTGAATAAAAGCTTATCTTTAAAAAGTTTTTTTATTAATTATTTCATTTATATATAATATTTCAAACTCGTTAACAAAATGTACCTGCTATGATGTGGCCCATTAAATAATAAATTATTAGTATTAAACACTTTCATTGGTTGTTGTACAATTTAAAGAAGATTTGCTTGAACCAGAAATGTTATGTTGATGGTACTGCACAACATTTTTCTCTTGCCGTTGTTCACCATACATGGCTGCCTCTGTCCAGACAGACACCACACCACTGTTCTACTAATAGATTCTATAATATATACCCCAAACCCGATAAAGTATAATCTGTAGTGGTTTACGGTAATTTATGGACTGGTTTTTACGCGGGAATAGTTTTCACTCAATTGGGTTACTATATACTTCATATGGAAATGATATTTATTTATTTTTCCGGTTTCCTTCAAAATTCAACATTATAATATGTACGATTTTGAACGAACCCTATATTTTGAGTCGAAGAGAAATGATATATATACTATACATACTAAAACAATGATCCCCGTCATGGATCCAGAAATAGCATCGGCAATGAGATAGTTATACTATGTTACTAACAGTAGTAAATGTAATTCAAAAGTAAATTATAGCTAATGCAGACAATATATGTATTTCTCGAAATGTTAAGGTAAGTCATAACTCGTTTTGTAATAGGTATACTAGTTATAAATAGTAACCAAAAGTGATAGAAAGACAACTTTCAATAAATTTTTTCGATGATATTTGGTGGGAAATAGTTTTTATTCCAAATTATTGATTTTGAGAATAAACCCTTTTTATAACATGAATCCCACCATAACTTCCGAACTACCGGGTATAAACCCAAAAAACCTTATATTTTTGAGAAACACTCTTCCAAAGGAATTCAATCGAGTGAAAATATACAGGGTGGGGCACCCCATACGACACGGTCCCTGTAAAGCAAACCATTAATTTTTTCGGGAATTTCTCTATTTCATTACATGTATATTTATTGAGGCTGCAAAAGGAAATCATTTTGGAGTCTACAGGGTGGCTAAAAAAAGTGTAACATATCAAAGTTGTGTTCTTTTAAATGGAACACCCTGTATTTCGTTACACTTTTGAATAGGCCATGAAAATATAATATCATTCCATTTGAGGTACTATGTACCTAACTATAACCGTTCTCGAGTTATTGACTTTTTATGAAAATGTTAGGTACAATTGGAAACTAAATAACATCGAAATGTATAAAAATCATCCCTTCGAATTCTGACCAAGCATAAAAGAGGTTTTGGGCTAATGATTTCGATAAAACCCGTTTCTCAATATTATACAGAATGTTCAAAAATCATTGTCACTTTTTTATAATTTCGGACAAAGATAACTTTTTTATTTCAAATAGAACACCCTGTATTTTTTTGGTCTAAACAATATAAAATTCAATTATCTTTCATTTCATATCGGGGTTCCACGTACCTAACCTGAATAGTTTTTCAGATATTGGCTTTTTCAAATAGTAGTTCTTATTTCAATGCATTCTTTGAATCAAGATAGCTTTGAAACGACGTTTATTTGATTTGCTGACAGAATTCTCATTGACAGTTGTTATACTTCACTTCATCGAAAATATTTACTGTTCACTAAAATGAAGTTATCATTTACATTCATATTCTGACAGTAGTTCATTAAACAGACTATACAATTTTTTTTATTATTGAACTGAAACAACAACAAAATATGAAACACAAATGTATTTAATTCAAAGTAGGTACTCGAAATGACGACCATCCTGTTGAATACAAAGAGCCACTCTCTCTATGAAAGACTTCATATTTTCCAGTGTGGTTGGAGGAGTGTCGTAAACCTAATTCTTCAAGTATCCCCATAGGAAAAAATCGAGGCAAGTCAAATCTGCTGATCTCGCTGGCCAATTTTGTGGTCCTCCCCTACCAATCCATTCATTCGGAAAGCACATATTCAAAAACTGTCTGACACTGAATTTGAAATGTGCCGGAGCTCCATCCAATTGTAACCACATCCGTTGTCTGATATTTAGCGGCACATTCTCCAGAAGCTCAGGCAGATCATCTCGGGAAAATTGTAAGAATTTTTGACCATTCAAGTTTTCATAAAAAAAGTATGGTCCTATAACTCGTGTACCTATAATTCCTCCCCACACGTTAACAGACCATCTATTCTGGTGATCCAGAGTGCGGAAAAAATGAGGATTCACATCTATAATAATGGAAGTTGTGTCTGTTCACTAAGCCAATGTTATGAAAAGTAGATTCATCAGAAAATAAAATGGAATCCAAAAAATGTTCATTTTCACTAAACTTGTCCAGAACCCATAAACAAAACTCGATTCGTCGATGGAAGTCTATTTCATATAATTCCTGGTGCATCTGAATACGGCACGGGTGAAATTTATATTTATTTATTATCCTAGAAATGCCCCGTCTGCTTATCCCTGTATCTTTCTCGATCTTACGTTGACTCGTATAAGGGTTTTCTATGATTGATCCCATAATAAGAAATTCATTTTCCCCATTTCCAATGATAGGTTTTGGTCTATTTGCCTTTTCATAAGCTACACTTCCAGTCCTACGAAATTGATGTAGCAATCGTTTGAAAACCAACTTGTTTGGATGATTCCGGTCTGGATATTTTTGGGCATACACCCTCGACGCCAAAAGGCAATTCTCTAAACACTTACCAATCGCTAAAATCATATCTATCCGCTCTTGAATGGGATAAGTTTTCATTTTCGACACTAATAATTCAGTGAATGTTTTGAATAACGTAAAACACAATAACTGTCAATAAGAATTCTTTCAACAAATTGAATAAATGTCGTTTCAAAGCTATCTTGATTCAAAGAATGCATTGAAATAAGAACCACTATTTGAAAAAGCCAATATCTGAAAAACTATTCAGGTTAGGTATAGGGAACCTAATTGAAATGGAAGATAATTGAATTTAATATTGTTCAGACCAAAAAACTACAGGGTGTTCTATTTGAAATAAACTTTGTTATTTCAAATACTCTTAGTCCGAAATTATAAAAAAGTGACAATGATTTTTGAACATTCTGTATAATATTGAGAAACGGGTTTTATCGAAATCAATAGCCCAAAACCTCTTTTATGTTTGGTCAGAATTCGAAGGGATGATTTTATACATTTCGATGTCATTCAGTTTCCAATTGTATCTAACATTTTCATAAAAAAACTCGAGAACGGTTATAGTTAGGTACATAGTACCTTTTATGAAATCATATTATTTTTTTCTGACCTATTCAAAAGTGTAACGAAATACAGGGTGTTCCATTAAAAAAAACACAACTCTGATATGTCCCACTATTTCTAGCCACCCTGTAGACTCCAAAATAATTTCCTTTTGCAGTCTTAATCAATATACATATAATAAAATGGAGAAATTCCCGAAAAAATTAATGGTTTGGTTTACAGGGACCGTGTCGTATGGGGTGCCCCACCCTGTATAAGGTGTTTCATTTGAAAAAACATAACTTTGATAAGTTAAACATTTATCGGACACCCTGTATGTTAGTAATTATTTTTGGCACATAGCTTCCATTGCTCTCTTCAACTTTTATTTGTGACATTTTTTTCCAGCTCAAATAGGGAAGCAGCTAACGTCCACTCACGCATCGTTGATACACCCTGTATATTTATTGCATTTTCTACAGTATCATCACCTAGATACAAAGCGAATTCGAGACGAAGTCAACGTAATCTCGTAAATACTTATTCAAGCATCAATTTCGGTATGGATCGTTTGATATTCGTGTAAAGTTCAATGATGGACTTCGAAAAAATAGGTTGCCAGAGTGCATTAACATCTCCACCGAACTATTTATAGAGATGTTGAAATCGCACAAGTACTTTGATACATGTTTTTATTTGTATTGCTAATCTCAAATTTGTTTTGTTAAAAAGTGTGTCACGAATAAAAATGCATATTTTTTTATTTGGTTTTCGCAACGCATTTTTTATCTCCAGACAAAGCAAACAAGATCACGTATGAGACGTTACAATGATCCGTATTTTTCGCAAAAACAATCATTCACAGAGTGTCGTGTTTGTTGCAAGAGGATTACATTGAATTGAAAGATTATTATTGCATTTTGAGAACCAAAATGTGAACAGTGTAGTAGATTACCACCCTCAGAACCACCAATTACATTATTTTCAACGGGAGCACCCCATATTTATTAGGTCATTAGTTTCTTCTCGAAGAGTTAATTGCAGGATTGACGGATCTAAAGTGAACTATACACTGTGTTGTATTAAATAATAGGTTCACAGTACTATATGGTTCAGAACCGAAAAATCAGGTGTTAAAACTGAGTTCTATCGACCTTCATGCAACAATACAGAACTTTTTCTATTATAGTTTTGTAGTTTGCCACTTGACAATTTAAATGAATACCTGGAGCTTGAGTTCAGACTTTAATACAGTGCTTTTCTTTAATGTCCCCCCCCTTTTATTTTTTGAACGGGTCAACTCGAAAAATTTAAACCTGGGATAATGAAATTGATGCATGAATACTATATTTTGGAGTAAAATTGACAGATGAAACTTTCCAGATGGCGACTGGCGCAATCTGGGAAAAAAAACTAATCGAAAGGAAGGTCTTGTGACACATCCTTCTGAAGCTCCTGACGAATACTTCACAACCCTAGAATATAAAGTTAATATCTTCACCTACTACAAAATGGCGGAACATTTAATAATTACCTGCATACAAACACATTAATATCGATACATCTAGAAACCTATGTGTTTTTCTCTGCCATATGGCAATCCCAACAACCCGATATGATTTGAAAGATAAACGCCATGTGAAGTGGAATAAAAATAGAAAAGACCTCTGGCTGGTGACTACTCCGTACTGATGAGGGCCAAAAAGCCTGAAACCGGTATGCGGATTGTTAGGCGAACACGACATGAATTAAACATAATCGAGCTTATCAGAAAGAAACATTTGCATTCAATGTCCATTTATATGGAGGTATGCATGGATTTTCAGGTGAATATCATTCAACGTTCTGCGTGGTATTTGCCAGGAAAGTAGTTGTTTTTCCCCTGTGATCTACCATTTTCTGGTTCAATTTATATTGAACTTTTGTTGTGAAGAAGACTGCACTTCGTTTTTTTCTACCGATATGATTTGATATGTTATTTTTTGTTTGAACAAAAAATGACAAGAAATGTCAGTACGACAACGAACATCATTGTTCAGTTGAAATAATCTCATTTAGTTTTCGGTTTTACTAGTAAATAGGTACCACGTGAACTAGTATGATTGTTGATCATGTAGAAAACAAACGACAAAGTATCATAAAGCAATTATTTCCTTTATTCAGGAAAACTTAATTTTACCTGGCCCACGAAAGATAACTTACTCTAAGGTGAATCTACAAATATTCATGGATAATCATGAGAAAAGTTCATTGGTAAAATATACACAACCTCACTTTTACCTTGAAAGTAAAAATTTCTTTAATAGTTCGAAATCAATTGAAATAAAGTTCTTCCGATGGAATATGCGTTATTAGTGAAATTGTTCAGTTCGGAATGTGCACTATGGAAGGTTTATACCTGTTTGGAATTGTCGCTGTTCAATACACGCCAGGATTTGGATTTCCTTTCACTCCAATGCTATCAGGAACTCCAATACCAAATAGAAGGAACCATAAAATTCAGCAATTTGAGATTTTATACGGTGTACAAATAAGGTAATGTTGGTTTTCCGCTTATAATGTTGAAAATTATTCAATTTTTCTTTTTCCCAAAATATAACGTGGCATTCGATTTGAATTTATTTTCGATCTCCTTCTGGCTTTGTTTGTTGTCACCTGGATACCAATTTTGTTCCTTCCCTCCGATTCGAATTTTTGAATTCGCGCACTAAATTGTCACTTTTTCACTGTTTGTGGTTATTTGTCATAACTTATACATAAAACTATTTGTACAAATTTCAATAATAATTGCCTCTGACACTCTCTCGTTCTTTTTCCCTCACAATTTCAAATTCTACACGTGAGTGACCATACTGTTCCCTGATTGGCTATTGTCATCAAGAAGTTTGCTGTTCTACCATTGGCTACTTTTAGTTAGCTACAATTTCATATACTGTATGTTTCAAATTTATAAATTTTTTTTTTGGAAATTTTTGTAAATCTAGACTTTTTGTTGTCTTTTGAAGAATTATGGGTTGTAATCATTATGACAGTGTATGAAATTGATTGTGTTATAGTATTTGGATATTTTTATCTATTCATATCATACAGAGGCTCAATAAATGAGATAGAATTTCAAAAATTTGTAAAAACAATCTCTTGAAACTAATAGCTAATCAATAATTATTCTTTTTTGTGAATAATTTAGATGAAAAATTAAAAAAAAATTTTTTTTAACTTATGAAAATACATTCGAAACGTAGTTAAGAGAAATTATATGAATTGACTAAATCAGACCTTCATTCCGACAAATTGAAGAAAATATATATGTGGTCAAGAAACTAAAGAAAATATATATATATATATATATATATATAAAGCATCAAATTATAGATAGTGACACCTATAATCTGTGCGGCGAAGCTTAGACCTAATATCGTGGAATTTTAATGGCACGAAATTTCGTGCACATTAATAGGTCACCGACAGATGCCAGCATAGGCCAACCCACGACGACAATAGTCGTACTCCTAGTGCGTTCAGAGTAACGCAAAACAATTAACTAGATAAAGAGAAATTTGTTACGAATTCAAGAGAGTCCACCATCCGCCAACAGCTGTTTCATGGTTTCCCAATCATCAGAACGGCTTGTGGTCTCTTTCAAAATTATAGGTGTCACTATCTTTAATTTGATGCTTTTCACATTTTCGTACTTGCCGGAAGGTATTAACACTGCGAGAGATTTGATACGAATTTGAAAGAGACCACAAGCCGTCCTGATGATTGGGAAACCATGAAACAGCTGTTGGCGGATGGTGGACTCCCTTGGATTCGTAACAAATTTATCTTTATCTATATACTGTTATGTTAAGAAGGACTAGTTATATATTTTAAAAATGAAAAATAAATAATTTCTTAAAAAAAACACAAAAATAATAAATATTTAATAGTTAGTAGTTCATGAGATATTGTTTTTACATTTTTTGAGATTCTATTTACTTTCTGAAGCCTCTGTATAACATTGATAGGTAAATATATGCGAATACTATAATGCAGTAATTTTCTTTCATTTTCAAAAATGATTCCAACATATAATTGTTTGAAATACAACAAAAAGTCTAGTTTTACAAAATTATTCTGGATTAAATGTGATCTACAAAATTATAATGTTAATACAAACAGTATATGAAATTGCATCTGACTAAAATGGCCAATGGGAGAACAAGAAACTTCTTGATGAAAATAGTCAATCAGGGAACAGAGATGGGTTGATGGAAGATTTGAAATTGTGGAAAAGTAAGAACACAGAAAGGTAAAAGATAATTATGATAAAATCTTGTATTTAGTTCATAAGAAATGTAAAATATGTTAATTGATAAGTTTTCTCAAATAACACCAAATTAGTGAAAGTGCGACAAGGAAGTGCGCGATTTTCAAAAATTCAAATAGGATGACAAAACAGAAATCGTATCCAGGGAAGGAAAAAACAAAGCAAGAGGAGGAAAAAAGTTTTTAAGAAAAAAAATTGTTGAAAATTTGAGAGAAAAAAATTTCCGTATTTTCACTGATAACAAGAAAGATTTCTAACAATAACAAATCAATTTAACCTCTGGAAAATTTCGACAAAAAATTATTAAGGATAAAAGAAGATTACCTTTTTGTTTTCCACATGAAAACTTATCCAAGCTGATTTCAAGGATTTTGGAGAGTTCCACTGCAATAGAGAGTCCCTGAGCGGAGTAGATGAAGCAGGATTACAGAGAATCACCAGGAAATACATCAGCGACAATCCAACTCCAGGTATAAACTTTTTGAGTGCACATCACAAACTGAATCGCTTTGCAAAATAACTCATATTTGAAGAACTTTGTTCAATTTTGGTATTGAACTATAAAACAATTTTTCAACTTAATAGAAAAAGTGAGGTTATATTTATAATATACTTCATTGTTTTTCATTATTTTCTGTGAAAATTTGTCAATTTCTCATAGTATAAGTTATCTATCGCAGGCCAGGTCAATAAAAGTTTTCCTGAATAAAGGAAATAATTGTTTTTGATAATCTCTGGTTTACTTTCCACAATGATATGCTGATCTTTCACCTATAAACACTGAACTGAAATAGTTCTATTGACATCAAGAAAGGCAGAGTGGCTCTGTTGCCAGTACCGACTCCTGAGGCATAGGCGTTCCAACTGAGTTTAGTCGTGGTAAGAAAGGAAATAAAAAGCAGGGAGAAAAAAAATATATGAAATTCTAGAAAATCAATAGGGCAATGGTATATAAGAATAGTTTCGAAGGGAATTACAAAGAGTAAAAATAATGAAAATTTTACAAATATTTAGTAGATTTTTTATGGTATTGGGTGGAAGAAATAATTTTACAAATTTCATTGAAATAAACCTCAAAACAAAACTACCCTTAACATATAATAACAATTAGCTTACAACGCGGAGCGAAGTAATGTGGGCAATTATTAAGTATAAGTATCAGTATATATATATATATATATATATATATATATATATACAAGTTATTCTGATATTCATTAATATAGTTTCAGATATAGTAGTTTGCTACAGATTCCTAAACCACAGAGCATATGAATGATGTGCCCAATACATTACAACAGTCTCTTGACGATTAATTGCATCTATAGAATAAACAGAAATTGCAATTCTTTCTTGCAGAGTGTATATCATTTTGAAAATAATTGTAATAGTTACAATAATTAGTTCAAAAACTTCCATTCCATTCTACATTTATTTAATGAATTCACTTCGTCAAAGAATCTATAATCTTTCGAAATATATTTCAGTAATAAGTGGTATTTCTCTGTACCTATTGGTATGGACAATTTGCTCAAAAAATCTAGCTCAATGAATTCAATTAAAGATAAACTGTAGCTAAAACTATCGAACTGTTATAGATTTTATAAAATGCTATGTGAGAATAACTAACTGATATGTGATGTTCCATTTTTTCTAATGTAGGGGTGGCTCTGGGGGTTAGCTCACCCTAGGTCTATTCCTAAGAGAATGCGTGGCCTAATAATTTTTTGACGTATTTTTTGCAAAAATGATTCCATCCAAATTTATTTAGGACGGATAGTTTTTGTAGAAATGCACTATATAATTTCGGGATGTGAATTTCAATTAATGCAAGAATAATAATTCTGCCTGATGTGCTCATTAATTCGTTTTGGATTCCCTCCACTGGGGTAAAATTATATAACTACATCAGCTGCCACCTGCCCAAAGAGCTAATGTACATGTATAGATACTCGGGATCCTGTTGGCTTAATTACGAGAATGTATTATGCATTCATTGTAGTGGAATTTCTCCGAGATAACGAGTTTTCGCGAAACAAGGAACTTTTGGTATATATAATATTTGGATTCTATTACTCCATATATTCTCATACAAAAGCAGGAACAAAGAAGGAACTTTAATTAATAGGAATAGTTTTTATATCTGAAGTGAGGGAAACCCATGAGAATCAAGATGTGGCTATGATATGAATAACTAGGCAACGAAAAAAGTAGACAATAAAAAAGTTGAGTTTCTCAATGTTAGTGTGTATATTTTGCGTATACCGTCTCATTTATATTTTGTATACCATCTTATTTATATTTTGTATACAGTCTTATTTATATTATATTTTATATTTTGTATACCATCTTAATTATACAGTGCTTCTCAAAAGACCCCTCCCTCCCTCTTATTTTTGGAACGATGATGATACATAAACAAGTGATATTTGGAAACTGAATATTAAATGTTGTAAACTTCCTTACTAGTGATGATAGATGACGAAATCGTCAAAGATGACGTCACAAGGCCATTGTGACCAATAATTTTAAATGGAACCCTACGGCAAGCGACACCTCTTTTAAAAGGTATCGAAAAAACCTATTCAATGATACTAATTTTGATTGTGTTTATGGCAGTTTTAATGGCTCATTAGTAAACATTAAAATTTAAATTCCATTCAGTATGATATTATTCACAGATTTAAGGAGAAGAAATTGCTCGAAGTGACCTCCATTTACTTCCTGACAGTGAAATATCCTATTTTTAAACTCTTCTCGTACTTTTGCAAATGTGTCTGCGGAAACAGCCTCACATTCTGCAACAATACGTTGTTTTAAAACGTCAATATTATCAGGTTCAGTGGCCTTCGATTTAAGATACCCCCACAGAAAGAAATCCAAAGGTGTGAGGTCCGGTGATCGAGCTGGCCATTCCGTTGAAACTCGTCGTCCAATCCATCTACCACGATACTCCACATCCAAATACCGTCTTACTGCACCGTAATAGTGTGGAGGAGCAGCATCCTGTTGGAATGTTATTTCCAAATTGCCGAATTCATCTGGATTATCTTCCAAAATTTCAAGGATTAACGGTTCTATTGCGTTTTGCAACAGCTCCAGATAAACCTCACCAGTTAAATTAGTATTCAAAAAAAGAGGCCCAACGATGTGGTTTCTCAGGATACCTGCCCAAACATTCACCTTCTGGGGAAATTGGGTATGTGTTTCACGAAACAGGTGAGGATTTGCGTCACTCCAATACCTAACATACTGTGTATTTACATTTTCATTTAGATAGAAAGTACTCTCGTCACTAAAACAAATTGTTTTGACATAGTCTGGCTGTTGGTTAATTTTAGTTTCCATATTTTCACAAAATTCTAGTCTTCGGTCTGGGTCGTCGTCTGAGAGTTGATGAACCATTTTTAATTTGTATGGATGAAATTTGTTTTTTTTTCAACACCCTGTGTACTGTACTTCGACTGACTTCACAGGTAGATTCAACGTGAGTTGTTGAAGAAGTAGGATTAACTATTACTTCTGCCAGTATATAAATTTTTTTCTCATCAGAAATTTGTGGTCTGCCAGATCGTTTCGCATCATTAATACTACCCGTTGTTTCGAACTTACGAAGAAGCTCCCTCAAATAGGTCCTCGAAACGGGGGATCGGGAAACCTCTCATTAGAAATGCGTTCTGCTGCATGAATATTTTGTCCAGGTTCACCAAGAATTAGGATCGCTGCTACTTCATCACCTAAAGCACGTACCATTTCGCTTCTTGAAGCACATAAATGTTCGGCTCACAACAGTTTAACAAATTATTAAAATGTATAAAAATATTAAAAGTACCAAAAGCTGCTAAAACAGTTAAACGTTCGATCAACAATACACAAATTATTAAATGTACAAAAACTTGGACAATTACAAAAACGTAGAATTAGGGAGACTAACAAAAACGTCAGCTTATCCTACTATCCAGAGGCGGAGCTTGAATTTGGAATTTTAGTATTAACTGATTTAATTCATCACAGCTTTGCGTTTTTTAAAAGCGAGTTGCCAAAACTGCCATAAACACAAACAAAATTAGTATCATTGAAGAGGCTTTTTCGATACCTTTTAAAAGAGGTGTCGCTTGCCGTAGGGTTCCATTTAAAATTATTGGTCACAATGGCCTTGTGACATCATCTTTGACGATTTCGTCATCTATCATCATTGGTAGGGAAGTTTACAACCTTTAATATTCAGTTTCCAAATTTCACTTGTTTATGTATAATCGTTCCAAAAGTAAGAGGCGGGGAGGGACTTTTGAGAAGCACTGTATAAATAATCTAGTTTTAGTACACTTTGTCAATAAGATATCTTCTGTTCTTTAACAATGAAGTATATTTGATGATGATGATGAATCCATACTGGGTAGTGAAAGCGGCATCCTCTATAGAAATGAACTTTTTTCCAAATTCTGATCCAAAATTCCTTTCTCGGCCATTTTTGAGTACTATCATAATGGCAAGGGCTGGAGACCGGTTTCTAGTCCTTGTTCAGTCAAAATTCTGAATTCATGAATGGCTGTTGCCCACTTATTTTAATCGAAAGAGTAAGAGCCTAAAGCTGGATTTATAGTTAGACGGACTGTAACGTAGACGCACTGTATACGTAACAAACGGACTGTAAAATATTATTGAATTTATAAATCGACGGAACGGAATTTTTGCGCATGGGTAGAAGTGATAGTGATATTCAACATAACCTACACATTATACGAATCATAAACAGCCTGTGTTGGTTTGGATTTGTATTATATTCTGAATATTTATCTATGCTTCGTTTTCTGTGTCATAATGGATTATGAAATACATGAAGGTATGCTTCTTGGTGCCGTGAGACTATTGTTGTGTGCAGTAGCATTGGAAAAGTGTCGATAAACTCGAAGAACAATAATTATGCGACTAAGACGTTACAAAACAAGACCCATAAACCGTAATAGAAAAGTAGAGAATGCCTACAATAATTTTTTAAAGATGAAGACTGCTGATTCAGATCAATTTTTTAAGAATACGTGAATGACTGTTCCAGTATTTAATGAATAATTACGTCTTGTAAAAAACATAACACATAATTCCTTATTTTGATTGGCCGGACGCAAGAAACGTAGTGTAAAAGATGAAAGTTGGCCAACTCTTCCGTTCAGTCCGTTTCACTTACGTTACGTCATGCGTTTACGTTCATTTATAAACAAGAGTACATAAAATCTATAGTTGATCTTTTTGCAGTGCGTCTACGTTTACAGTCCGTCTAACTATAAATCCAGCTTAAGGGTTACACTCGTTCTCAAGTAAGTGTGATAGGAGACCATGAAGGCAAATCACTTGGCGATATCAAAAGGGCTTTAACAGTTTCTTTAGCTTTTTTTTAGGACTCCATCGGGACGAAAAACGTTTTCCTCTTCTAAGAGATTGAACTGCTCGGTAGATCTTTTGAATTCACTAATGAAATTTGGCCAATCAATCAAAATATGATTAAATAAAAAACATAAAAATTTCAACAGTTATACGGTGGTCATTATCATTCCCCTTCTCAATTACATTGTCCATTACTTTCGCAAAAATTGGCCCATCATCGCTGACACTGCGATTGTTTAATCTACCTCTTATCGCATTATTTTGAGATGACGCCAATAACCTTGTTATCGGTTTTTGAGGCGAATGTTTGCCGCGAAATGTCGTTGAACTGTGATTTAGTCACATTTTCACAATTCATGTGTAAGCGCAATTTCATTTACTTCCAACTACTTTGTCTGAGAGCTGTTAACATTTTAATGTAAGCTCAATATCGCTCGGAATTTCGAGGAAAATAAAATGATTAATTATTGCGTTTAAGAAAACTGATTGTTTCCTGTTACATATTTCCAGAAAAATCGTATTTTTAATTTCTATTTGGGAATGTTCCCTTTTTTAACAACTTCCAGTTCTCTGATATTTTCTTCAAACCGTTATAGATAGATAGTTTGTAACCCAAAATATCTACCGGTATAATACACTTTGGATCAATTTAACCAAACTTCTTCGCTGAATGTTCTATATATAAACTTAAAAATATACTAGTTTTTGATATGATTAATTAGATTTGGGTTCCGACATACTTGAAGGCTGCTGATTATTCTTCCGTTTCGGATGTTTGCGATTTGTAGCGAAAATATGGGTCAATGGGTCAGATTAAGCGCCATTATTCAGTCCATTGGTGCATACGCGGTTGACTACGGCTTGGACTTGACATCATTTTGCATTGTGGAGTCATAGAGCTTCTCATTTTGACTACCGGATACAGAGCCGGATTAAGAGGGGGGCAAACGGGGCTGCAGCCCCGGGGCCTCCACAAGAGAGGGGCCTCCACAATATAAATTTTTAGGTTAAATTTCCTAACAAATACCGAAGGATATGCAAAATTATATATAAAAAATCTGACAACGAAAGAGCAGTTCTCCCACTTTTTCCTCTCATTTTTCGTTTTAAACATTCAAAAACATGTTTCGTATTCTTGTCAAAATCCATGGTTAATATTAATCTTCGATCTGATGAATCATGTGTATATGCGAGAAACAATCACCAAGTAAAACATCATACTATTATACAAAATATATCGTATCAAAATTAGCTGTAAAAACAAGACGAATTGAATTTTAAAAAATATATTTTTTTTTATTAAATGAAGGATTTTCTGTCGATGTATTCTTCGAATGACACAAGCGATCTAGATACACAATGAAATTCAATAATCATGAGCAAAAGAAAATAATATTTCAATTTATGAATATGATTGCATCAAATTATTTATAAGAGCCCTGTGCGCATTCCATAATAGAACAAAAGTTCAAATTCTGTTGACTATTTTTCTGCCGATTCTACAAACACTTTGCCGGTCTATACCTGTTTTTCCTATTTATTGGCGTTGACAAGTGTCCGCTGAGTGGCGCGCTTGTAACAGAGAAATCCCCGAAATCTGAAAGTGTGAGTCTAAGAGAAGGATGACATTCCGCAACAAATGTAAATCCTTCTGAAAAAGGACTATCAAAAAGACCAATCTAAGATGTTCTACTATCAAATTCTTGAAAACCAAAATTTCAGAGCTACATTCTCAAACATTGAAATTACAGTGATTATTTTTTGACATTGCTAGAAACCAATGGAAACGTTCAATTCAAATAATTCATATTCGTTTTGGCCAATCAATAGTGGGAATATTCTACCTAGAAAATTGTCGCGGGAATAATTTGAGGTATTTTGTTTTTATTGTCTGACAACCTATATTTTTAATTTGACGTCTGTCATCAATTCGCATGAAAAGTGTGAAATGAATCAAAACCGGTTTAGTACATTATATAATTTTGCAAGGAAATGTGTTTATGATCGTAACATCAAAAAATAATCTAAAGAATACCACACGAGAGTTCGATATAGTAGAAAATAATTATCTAGATTTCTTTCTCAAACTTGTTGGCAATAGCCACTCGAGCCAGTTGGTCTCTCTTGTCTATTGCCGGGCAACAAGTTTTCGAAAATCTGTCGAATTATTTTCACTCTCTTGTGATATTACAACTGAGAATGTGATGATGTCGAATTGCACTGGAAAGTGCTCATTTTCCAAAAGAAAAAAATAGGCGAATTACGATGAGACAAAGCCGCCTATCAAAGTTATCGCTTCTTAGCATTGAGAATGATTTTCTCCGGATGCTGGATTTGACCGAAATCATCAATGATTTTTCGTCGAAAAAAGCTCGCAAGAATCCATTTGTTTACGCTGTAATTTAATTTATTTCTTGTATTTTATTATACCTACATATGCTCGTGTCAAAATAATTTGATTTGTTCCGCAATAAATAAAAAAAAATTGTTTGAAAAATAATTAGGGGCTTCCACTCCTTTGTTGCCCCAGGGCCTCCACACCTTTTAATCCGGCCCTGACCGGATAGGAAAATCACAATGTTTTCTATTTTCATTGTCGGTTTTTACTACGTAATTTGTTGGAGTAGCACTTTTCATTTCATTCTCTGCTCATTGAACATCAAAACTAATGAAATACCGTAATTTCAAAAACCATTTTGAAACATGTTTGTTGTATTCAACACAGAAAGAAAAACAGGTGTCCAGTTACCTAGTGGTGATATTTTTTTTTCATAAATCTCGATATTTTCTTTGGTAATTTTCAGTTCGTCTGTGTGCTGAATAAAAATGGTGACGTCATCATGGTGACTTTGAATGTTTGATTTTTCTGTTTTATTCCTCGTATGGTAAAATCACAGAGTCTGATGAATGGTTCCATGGTAATGCTGGACAAAATCATTGAGAGAGGGCATCCCTGCCGAACCGAGCTCTTGATTGAGAAGGGTTTCGATAGATACCCGTTTATTATTACCTGAGATGTTGCATCTTCATATATATTTTTTAGAGAATTTGTAAGGCTATCTGGTATCCCAAACTCTCTCAAAATTTTCCACATATAGTTGTGTGATACTCGATCGAATGCTTCTTTAAAATCAATGCTGAGTATGGCCCCTGGTGTATTTGCTTTTTAACCGACGAAACCAAAAAGGAGGAAGTTCTCTAGTCAACGCGTATATTTTTTTTTTATCATTTTTTTATGTATGATCACGCATAATTAACCGACGAAATCAAAAAGGTCGACGCGTATATTTTTTATTTTTTTGATGTATGATCACGCATAACTTTTCACAGAGCAGTTCGATTCCCATGATTTTCATTGGATAGGTTGTACTTCGAAGTTGGTCCCATTTGAATTTCAACAAAAAAATTAAATCCCTAAGGGTAGCAAAATGGAGGATATTGATCTTTCACCCTCTGAATTTTGGTCCGTTAACCGATTCTATCAGGCATAACTTTGTAGTGGGTTTTCCGATTTGGATTATTCTTTTTTTATTAGATAGGGTATAGCTCATAGTTGATGATATTTTAATTTGGGTAGGAAAATAGGGGATGATTGATTTTTCACTTGTGAACATTGGCACACATATGTAGTTGACATTGACAGATCCTCCTACATCCGTCACAATAATTACATTCTATGGAAGGATGGAATTATATACAAAGTGATGAAATCAACCTACTAAACTTTCAAAAATAATGTATATTATATAACAATGAATAGTTAAAGTAGATAATCATATTATTTAACAGTTAATAGTTGAAGTAAGCTAGGTAAGTAAGTATTTTAGAAGTAATCAAAAATTAAGTAGATAGTAATCAGTAGATTTCAGCCACAAAAAATTGAAAAATAAAAACTTTTTAACAAAAAGTTAAATCGACAAAAAAATCAACTGAAAAGCAAAAAAATTAATTTTTCGGAATTCAGAATAATATCACGGTTTATCATCAGATTGTTGAAAATAGATCTATCTGTCCCACAGGTTTGCTCGCTTCCTAATGCCTTTCATAATAGATTCAAATCGGTTTGCATGAATTTTGGTAAGCAGTTTGTAGTCAGCATTCAGTAATGTTATAGGTCTAAATTGCTCAATTGTATTGGGATTCTTTGTTTTTGCTATCAAAATTATTACAGCCTTTGAACGTAAATGTGTTATAGACTTCCAATAAAATTTTTTCCTCCACCGGGATTTCTTTTTTGTTGATGTTGTGATGGCTATTTTTCATTCGTCTTTAGAGATCGTCATCTGCACTTTTTGTAACTTCTCTGGTTTAACTTTTTTATTAATATGAGCCATCAAGAACTGAGCTTCCCGATCTTCAGTCATCTGAAGAGAATTTTTTTTGTAAAAGTTTCATGCGCGATTTCTAACATGTTGCTTGTAGCATTGAGTTTCTCATTTTTCTCGTTATATAGAAATTCTTTTTTTATCCTTTTTTTATCTCCATGATATCGTTCAGCATCAACCTATCACCATCGCTATTCTGTATTTTATCATTACATATTTCTTTCATCCGCTTCTATTTCGTTGAAAAAATTGTATTTTTCAATTCTCGTAATTCTTCATGTACTCCCTATTGATATCCTAGAAGTGAAATACACCTCTGTCATATAAAGAGAAAAAAACAGCTTATTATCGTCATTGGTGCTACTACATTTTTAACCTCAGCACGAGATTCTACATTACAGTTCTGGGATTTTTCTTGAATTCGAAGTTGAACTTTATACATAATTATTAGATACGGTGTGACCCATTTAAAATGGAACCACCCCTGTAAAATACGCATTTTTCAGTCAATCTCGAAAACTGTATCTTGACACGAATTTTCATAACTTTAGTTTCATTTCCAAGGCACTCTATGAAAATCCGAAGTCAATAGCTCATTCCGTTCTACAGTTATAAGTATGGTAATGTGAGCGATTTGTGGAGTACTAAATCACAGCCTACTATTGATTTAGTACAATACCTATGCCTAATGTATTAGTTCAGCTTCCTCAAATTATTGATACCTTCTCTAAAAGCTTGTTTCAATTGAGTTTTGCAGAATTTAAAAGGAACATTTTTTGTCCTGCTTACTGTTTTATTATTCAATAAATAATTTTGATACTTTAAAACTTGATTCGGTTCATTTCGTTTTTATCGGCTATGGAAGACTGCATAACTTGAGAATGAATTTTTAATTTTCTGTTATTTTCGAATACATTTATAACCTAAACTTAAATAAATTATTTTAAGGTAATATAATTTACAAATCCAGTGGCGTAGTCAGATTTTTATTATAAAATCACTTCCACCACAAATCGCTCAATCGTACTTTCAGGAGTTATAACTGTAGAACGGAATGAGCTATTGACTTCGGATTTTCGCTGTACAAATTCACAGGTGTTCTACTTTATATCGGCAGTGTTGCCAGATTTTAAATATGTTTATTATCTAAATAAACATTATAATCAAATACTTTGTTTCCAAAATTAAAGTTGTTGTAACTTCGTTGTTAACCAATATTTTTCATGAAATTTTGATGGTTTTAATTTATAATGACTACGAATCCAGAGGTGTATTCAAAATTCAAAACAAAAATTGCCTAATAAACTTTTGCCCTTTTTGACGAAGAAAAAAAAACCATAGAGTGCCTTGGAAATAAAACTAAAGTTATGAAAATTTGTGTCAAGATACAGTTTTTGATGCTTAATATTAAAAAAAAATTTTTTGAGAATGATTCAAAAATGCGTTTTCTACAGGGGTGGTTCCATTTCAAATGGGTCACACTGTATATAGATTGAAAATCAAATAAGTTCTCTCTTCATTCATGTGTGCTTTTATTAAGGAGATTTTCAGAAGTGTTGTAGATCTGAAATTATAACTTTTTTTGGAATTTCAGAGTTGTATCAAACGGAAAGGGAAGCAGTTTGGTTTCTTTTTTTAGTTTGACTTAGATTACATATAAATATTAAGTTAATTTTGATGGTAAAGTTCAAGGTTTACACATAATAGAAACGCTATTTGTGTTTACCTATCGAAAATATGTCAACTTGATCGATGATAAGATTAGAGTCAATAAATAAATTGCGAAATCTACCTTTCTGGCTAGCCGCGCCATCGTGTTATTTCCTTTTTATTTCACTAAATGATTGAATGAAAAAAAGTAAGTTCTGGAAGTCATCATCAATTGGATTCTGATTATTGAATAATATACTTTCACTCGTGAGAGAGGGCTGAAAATTTGAAAAAAATTGTTTTAATTTACTAAATTTACGGTGTACTGATTTCAAAATCCTCACGTCATCGTCAGTAAATATTCTGTATGACAGGAAAGTGAAATCACCATGGCCACTCTTCAGCAAAATTTCCTACAATGACAAGCGAGGGCCAGATTCATTATTCAACTTTAAAGATGACTCGAAAAGATATAAAAACACAATAAGTTGAACGTATGTATCGTACAAAGAGAATCAAAATCCTTGTAAATTATATTCGTTGATTGTCGGCCCGCTGTGCTGAATGTAGGTTCTTCAAATAAAATATTTTCATTATTTGACGGACTCGCAAGGTCTCGAAGCGACAAAGGAATCAAAATCTGGCTGAATCATACGCACATTGGCGTGTGCTTTGGGGAGGTACAAAATTGTATCTTTATATGATATTTGAATACATTTTTCATTGTTAATACCCAACGTAGAATATAGATGTCTATTTATTCTGATTCAGTTTCAAAAAAATTTAAACTTATTATTCGGTGTATAAGAGTAATACTGTATTCATATTTTATTTATATTCCATGGGGCCAATTTTTGAATAGTCGGTATTTATATTGCAGACAAATAATTCTGTAGATATTGACTGATGAAATTGCAAATACTCCAACATGGGAGAACTCGAATATTATCTTAGTAATTCAGTTTCCACGTTAAATTGTATTGTTTCTCTTCATATAGTATTCCATTATGGATATTTCACAGGAACTTGTTTTTGCAGCGAAAAAGAGTTCGTTTAAAACTTCAAATTGACGAAGGACACTTTTCAAAGTTTGATGTTGGAAATACAAGATTACTTGCCATTCCATTCATATCAAACGCTTTTGAGTAATCTAACAGAATCAAAATACAGATTTCTCCCGTTCTGGGATCTAAAATGATTGCTACAAATTACCGCTGTGTCACCCACTTACTTCTCCTAATTTCATATTTCGGAAACTTGTGATCACAATGATAGATATATAGGTTTATTCGTCCTTTGAGCTACATTATATAGATAGTAAAGGTCATATTTTTAAGGAACATGTATAAAGTGTATAAAATAATTAACTAAGTTAATTAATGGAAAAATAAATGATAAAATTACGTGAAAACACATTTTAACAGGTCAGGTCAGTTGAACTTACATATATGAATATCGGTAACGCATGAAATGTGATACATGTTGTGAAACAAACGTATACATGAAGATATAGATAAAAATAAAATAAATAGATAAATAACATATTAAAATACATTCGTCACGATGAACCTCAAGTGTGAATTCATCTAATGTGTAAAAACATTTATCTGTTAAGAATAAATAAATAATAGTAAATAAATTTATTGAATACTTTTTGATCATACAAAAAAATGATATAGGATACGTCAGACAACAAGTAATTTACAAATATTCTGTGCATACAGATACATAAAAATATAACAGTTCCACAAAGTAAATATACAAATACATCATGTGATTGATTAAAATAATACATAGAAATACATGGGAATATAACAGCACCACCAAATGAATATACAAATACACATCATTGATTGAAATACTCATCAGTACTATAGAAACAACCGTTAATCAAGAATTCTTTGAGTTTCATTTTGAAATTATTTTCCCTGTTTAGGTTTTTCATATCTTCAGGTAAGTGATTATAAAATTTTGCTTCCTTATAGGATGGACAGTTTTCATACAGACAAGTTGAGTGTTTCTGAAGCCTTATCAATTCACCGTGCCTGGTGGGATATGAATGAAAGTCACAATTTCGATTGTAACTATGTATTTGTTTTTTGAAAAGTAGAATACATTTGTAAATATAAATGCAGGGTACGCACATTACTTTATTTCCAATAAAGTGTTGCATACAAGATTCTCTGTATTCTATCCTATATATTAGCCTCATTACCCTCTTCTGCGAGACAAATATTTTGTTAATTTTTGTGGAGCAGCCCCAAACAGCAATATTATAAGAAATATGGGAATATACAATAGCAAAGTAAACATTTAAAAGTTGGGCTTTATTGAAATTAGATTTCAATTGTCTAATTGCATAGTACCCACTGTTAACTTTCTTGCTTACATGATTAATACCTGACTCCCAGGTCATGTTACCATCGATGTAAGTACCCAGGAATTTGGTGTTATCTGATGATTTAATTATTTCATCGCCCACTCTAACCTGAAAGTTATCAATTTTTTTATTTGTCTTGGAATAAAACTGCATCAGAACAGTCTTTTTTTCATTCACTACTAAAGAATTTCTACAACACCAGTTTTTGAACTCGTAACTCAAGGTATTCAGTTTTTCTTCGAGTTCCTCTGGATTATCAGCATTCGCTGCGATTGTTGTATCGTCTGCATACAGAACTACATGATCTGTGCTTATGTGATTGGGCATATCATTAATGAACAGAAGAAAAATTAGAGGACCCAATATAGAACCCTGCGGTACCCCAAGATCAATGTTGTACTGCTGCGACTGACAATTGTCAATTTTAACATACATCTTTCTTAGAGTCAGGTATGATCTTAGCCATGAGAGAAAGTTACCCCTGAAGCCAAGTGATTCAAGTTTTTTGCATATGATATCTGGGTCAATAATGTCGAATGCTTTTGATAAGTCAAAGAAAAGTGCAGCGACATATTTTCCTTTGTCAAGTGAGTCATAGATACACTTGAAAAAGTTGTAAAATGCACCTTCCGTTGACCTACCTGGGCAAAAACCATTTTGATATTTAGATATTATATCGAATTGATCTAGGAACGCCAGCATTTTCACATAGACAAATCTTTCGATTAACTTACCTAGCACTGTTGGGACTGTTACGGGCCTATAATTTTCGATAGATGTTGAGTCACCTTTTTTAAAAATCGGTGTTACCGATGCAATTTTCAGTTTGTCTGGGAACTCACCAGTTTCAATTGAAAGATTTATCAAAAATGCTAATGGTTCGCAGATTGAATTTCTAATGATCTTTATTATTTTTGTTGATATGCAGTCTACTCCCACAGAGTTTGTGTTCTTGAGGATAGGAATGATTTCCAGTACATCACTAGGATGAACTGGAGTAAAATAAAAAGTATGATCTACATGCATAGTGGTGTAGTCATTGAACGATGTTGACTCAAAGTTTGCATTTATTGTGCTCTTCGCTATGGTAGAAAAGTATGAACCAAAAGCGTTTGCAATTTGTTTTGATCATTTACAAGATTGTCGTCTAGTAACAATTCCCGATTTATATTTTGTATTCCTCTTCCAGTTTTATTTTTGACTATGTTCCAGATTTTTTTTTGCTTCTGATGTTGGCTCATGTTTGCAAGAGCACCCTGATTGAATGCATACTTTGCTTCATGTATTTTTTCCCATAGAGTTTTTTGAGGACATCATATTTTTTTTTGTATTCAAAGTCATCTACATTTCTTGATATCCAAAAAAGATTTTTTAAAGTGTTTCCCATAAGAATGATATCTTCAGAAACCCACAGTTTTTTGCCGAGCTGTGCTTTGTGATTAACGGTTTTTTGTACAATTGGGCAATAGTTTCAACTGTTAGAAACTTGTCTTTATATCGTTCGGAAACATGTTATAGAGACGCATACCAACAAACATAGGAGACTTTTCATTCTTTTCATGATGGTAGTTTTGGGGAGTAAGCATATTGTTATTCCTGATATGGTAATTATGGATTTATGATCTCGACTCTAGTTGCCATAGTATTTTATTTTGATGACAAATCTCTTCACGTGACGTTTTGTAATTTAGATTGAAGATCAGTCTCAGCAACGATTTCTGTTTTATAAAAATTCTGTCTATTTCAGTAGCTGAACCCCAGACAGCAATGTTGTAGTAAATAATTGAATGAAACTTGGCAACATAAACTTATATCAGTGATTTAGAATGTAATTAATTAATGAGATAATACGATCGATTCAGTTTCTTAGATGTGAACTCTCCAAGTCCTCGCCAAGTGAAATGTGCGTCAATTATTGTTCCTAAGAATTTTGTTAAGCTCGTTAATACTAAGGATTCATTCCGAAAAAATAAATTGAAATCATGCAGGCTACGAGATGAATCTGCACATTCCTCACAACCTGTTTTCCTTGGGTTAATTATCAGTCTATTTCTATAACACCAATCATCAAATTCGTGAAGGACTGAGTTGACGAGGTTATTCATTTCTTCTGATATTTCACCCGAATGAATGATAGAAGTGTCATCTGCATAAAGGTATATCGCCCCATTACTTATGTTATTAGGTAGATCATTTACATATAATAGGAATATCAGTGGCCCGAGAACACTGCCTCGTGGTATCCCAGTTGTTACAGGGAACTTATACGACATTTTGTCATTCTGTTTCGCCTGGAAATATCCATTTGTCAAGATAGATACAATCAACTGATTAATGTTTCCTCGAATACCTATAGGTTAAATAGTTTTTCTGATACGAATTTAATATTCAAGGTGCCGAAGGCTCTACTTTAATCGAAGAAAATTCCTACCACAATTTTTTTTTCAATTATATCATGTACTTGTACAAAGTTAAACTCTGTAGTTTCTGTCCAGTGGTTTTTTATAAACCCGTATTGGTACTTTGTCATTACATCAAATGATTCCATGTAGTCGTTTATTCTACGAGATATAATATTTTCAGAGATTTTTGGGAATATACGGATAATAGAAATGAGACGATAATTTTCTATGTTTTTACTGTCGCCATTTCTTAGTAGAGACCGCAATTTTAAGCATGTCAGGAAATTATTCTCCAGGAGAAATACATAAGTTTATGTCCTATTACTTCAGATAGTATATTGTAAAAAAATTGTAAAATTGTTTTTAACCGCTTTCTTAGTTGTTTGACCAACCTTCAGAAGTTAATGAAAACTTGTACGAGTTAAGATCACGGGGACCTTACCTTTTATAGTGGGATCCGAAACCACGCATACTTTGATAATTTTCGTTATTCGAGAAAAATGTGAGAAAACAAGTCCATACATTATTACAACTTGCCTATGGAATTTCAAATCCAAACCTTTTTCGAATCCAGTTGTAAAATTGTAGGTTGCACAAGATGGGGGCATAATGAAAAATGTTTATGATATCGAAAAATACCACTTATAAGCTCATACAAGCACGGTAACAATCCAATGTTTTGCCTTTACATTCTGTAACATTTTTCAACTATTCTGACGTCAATGGTGTCTCTAAGATATAATGAATACGAACCTACCAGATAAGTGAGCCGATTTCTTTTTTTATTATTATTTTGTTAGTCACTCTTGTGCTTATAGATGGAGCCTATAGATTATGCCAAGCCTGTTCTTAATTCAAGAAATTTAAATCATTGATGAAGTATTGATGTTATGTGTTTTGTGTATAAAATAGCAACAAAAATGTTGCCATTACTCTTCTACTCTAGAATTTAAATTTGAAAGCGTCCAATAATTCAAACTGTAGATGCTGCTGAAAAAACCTGAACAGGAAAATAACAATTATTCTGGTATGTATGTCCGTCCCAGACATTAGCCCCTGAATCAACACACCAATTGGGATTAAATTGGTATGGAATTTCTTGAAATGTTTATTCCTACAACTTGCATTTAGCATGTCTGAATTGCAAGAAGAACCTATTAGTGGCGACGTTTTTGGTCAATAGCTTTTATACTTTCAAATAATATCTGGAATATTTAGATTGTTGATGTGCTGGACACGTGTTTTTTAATCACTCGTTAAAAGGCTAAATTTTGATAAGTTCGACGATTAAACTGTCTACAGAAAGTGGGCTTAGTAGGGGTATGGGACAATGTTACCGAAATTCGCAAAAACCACTTTTACTTTCCATGCATCGCACGCCAATGCAAGTGCAAGTGCATAGCCAACTTGCCGAAATGAAGCACACTCATCGGTTGGGCAGACGGGCCCAAGTTCATGAAATCGCGTCTGACCATGAAAACGTCATGGCCAACTGCCAGACGAAAATATTCGACCAGTTGAAAAGTGAAGACGCTTGCTTTGTTTTGTTCTCGTCTGCCTTATTTTGAAACCACTTTTGCTTTCGCTCAATTATAATCCGATGTCCCAGTGGACGAGAGCAGAAGGGCCATTTTGAAAGTGTTTTGTCTTGCGTTTTCAGTTGTTTGGTCGGGTATGCTGCACCTGGCATTGTTACGAGGAAGAGGCGAAAACATCTGGCAATTTTCAGCTATTAATGATTATCTTTCATTGAAAGAGATGAATTATGATTTATCTAAGTTATAGTTTTTTTTTCGTTTCCACAGTGTATCCATTTACAATTTTAGGAAACGCTGCAATATGAATGCTGCAGAAATGAACAAACTTACTTTTCCCTTAATTGTTTCTACACAAACAACATAAAAAATTGTTATGTAGCATTCACGAATTGTTTGGAGACAATAAATTCAAAATTAAAAAAAAATACTGAAAGACAAAAACTATACCAAATACCTACAATGTGAATACAATTTTAACGTATTCAATCCTCTTCTAGCACACCAAAAAAAATGAGATGGCACTATATACATAGGTTTTCATATATGAAAGGTTTATCGGAAGAAAAAAATAAAAAAGTGAAAAATAATTTCTTTGGATGTATGACGTTATGTTATTCCGTGAGTTATAGATTTAAGAGCTTGTTGCGAAAATATTCAGTTCGAATACAAAAGCTTTTGAATCTATAACTAACGAAATAACCTACGTCACACATCCAAACCAACTATTTTTCCCTTTTTAGCGCATTAAAATAAAAGCTTGTTTCTAAAAAGGTTTTTTATTAATTATTTTATTTTGTGCTTTTTAGTAAGTACGCCTTTATCCAAGCATTTTTGTTAAAGCATCGTTATTATGAGGATTTTTTTCTGTAAGTTCTGAGCTATCTAGTTCTTGAAGCAGCAGACCATCTAAAGATTAATCGTCCGCCATCCTGGAGCTGCCATCTTCAATTTATGAATTTTGACAAGACATCAATAATCTTCGACTAAATTTATCCCCCCAAAAAAACCCCCCATTAATGAATACTGACAATAAATTCATGATCTCCGACCCTCAAAACCCCACATACCAATTTTGAATAGATTCGGATCATAATTACAAAACTAGTCCGCCATCTTAATTATGAATTCTGACAATAAATTCATGATTCTCCGACCCTCAAAACCCCACATACCAATTTGAATGACGGACATAATTACAAAACTAGTCCGCCATCTTAATTCTGAATTTTGAAAAATCATAATCTTCGACCCAAAAAACCCCCACATACCAATTTTGAATAGAACGGACCATATCACAAAATGTCGGCCATCTTGCAGCGCCATTTTATTTAATTTTGATGAAATTCATAATCTGCGACCCCGAAAACCCCCACATACCAATTTTGAATCGAATCGGACCCTAAACACAAATCTTGGAGCCGCCATTTTGTCAGAAATATTTAAGTGCTGATGGAAAATAGTTATACAATAGTTATTGGCAGAAAATATCCATTACACAAGTAATTAGAAAGAAATAATAGAGATTCATTTGTTGAAAATATAAACAGGATGTTCATAAAATCAGATGTGGAATCATCTGCGACTGAAAGATAAACCTTAGTCACTATCTTCCATCGTCAAGATAACCTCTTGTGGGGTATTCATGTTGAAAAGGGAAACATTCTCAATTGAATATTGATAGAAAGATTATTCTGGAATTGAAAAATCCACGATTGAAATGAAGTTATTTTTTGTGAATGTCTAACAGAAAACAACTACTTCCGGCTAAAGCCACGCTGGACATTGAACTACATCTGATAGATATTCTGAAAAGGCCCTAACTCAAAAGAAACAATCAATTGAGAATGTTTCCCTTTTCAAAATAGAGATTCATTACTTAAAATCGAGCTAATCTTCTAAAGACCATATTGATGTACAAACAGGGACATAATGCGTTATAATTGAAATTGTAGTTTTTCAAAATGATTGAAACAAGAGTATATATTTATGAAGAAGTTTTAATGAACATAAAAAAAAAAATTCTGCCAAAAACCACAAAAAATACAATTCTTTGGTCAAAATATTTTTTCTAACATATGATACAATATATGTATTAATAGAAATTTGTAGAAGAAATAAAAACTGTTATTTATGCTATGAGATCACAGAGAAATAAAAACAAAACAACTTTTAAAGGAACAATTCAGTCTTTTCGATCTAAATCAAAAACATATTTCACTGGTCAAGAGATTTAAAAAAAAAATATGTAATTAAAGCAAGCATTTAAAATGAAAATGTTATAGTCCATCCAATATCAATTGCAGAAGCTGTTTCTATAGGGAGCAAATGAAAACTCACTTCGCTAACACGAGCGTATATGCGAAGAAAAGGAACGAAAAATAATCTGTACTACTCGTAAAAATTTTCCTTCGGCAAACGGTACATCAAAAGAGCCTATAGTCAACGTGGACTCGAGTGAGGGCTGTCAGTTGTACAACCGATTCGTCTGGACCAATCAAGTTGGACATAATGCTGGCAGCTGTGTCTCTACGATGGGAGGTCATAAATCACGCGTTATATTTGTATTTTAATAACTCTGAAAGATTAAAAACCAGTAGCGTCTATGGTCTTGGTTTGTGCCGATCGAAATACGTTTTAGGATATAATAATAACCTACATCAAACAATGAAAGAAATTATTTTTCTTTCTTAATATATTTGTATAAATAAAAGCTTGTCTTTAATTTTTTTTTCATTTTTCATTATTTATGAAGTATTTTTTAAATCTTAAAATATCTAAATAAAATTAGTTATCTCCGCCACTGCTGCTCACACGATTTCGCCGCAAGACTTTTTTATGCTTCGGCAATTGATATTGGGAAAACTATACCACAATGACCTGAAATCATGAAACACTCTGGAGTTAACCATCTTAAACAAATAGATCCATGGAAATGGTAAACTTATTCCTGGCATTCCACTGCAGAAAATTTCTGAGTTTTATTATTCAGTTTCACTCTTCTCCTAGGTGGAATCAATTGAAGTAGCAGCAAAATCTGTTTGACCAATTTTAAATCTGAAAAAATAAATAATAAATTGACAAATCGATACTTCCTATATGGGGGCATAAATTATAATCTGGAAAGATGAAATGTTCACAAACTATTCCAAATTTCACCATTAGAATATTTAAGTTCATAAATTAATTTTCAATTAATGCTATAAAATGTTTCTTTTGGAAAAAATATCCCGATGCAATATTTTCTTTTGAAATGAACATACTTTTTAAGCAAAAAATAATGAATATGTCATTGTTCTTCGGTCATGAATTTCATTTGAATTCAAACGCATGCAGAATATTGCAAATAATGCAAACTTAAGATCAATTGAAAAAATATTTCTTTCGTTCAAAGAAATGCATATACATAGTTTTAATCAAGAATATGACAATTTTAAAATAGTCGGTGCCCTTTTCGGCCCTTTAAAGTATCTGCCTTCCACAAGATGAGAAGTTGTTGTAAATCCATGTTATCGTTTTTAACACAGTTTACTGCAGCGTCGCTAGAGGTAGAAATGAAACGGAGCTGACCAAAGTACTTGGCCTGGCACCTGACACGGCCACGTCACATGTCGCAGGTCACATGATAATATATTAACGTTGCCAAGGCTATTGCAAGTATTTCGAAATGTCTGCTTGTCATACATCTGCTTCATAAGTCATACACTGTGTAGCGTATGGCTCGTGAATTTTCAGCCGGGCTGCATATTAATTAAAACCGCTTGGGTAATATTGATGAAATAATTAAAAATTCACCTTGTTACTGAAATAAATGTGCCCAGGAAGTTTCTATAAATGTGACATCGAACATTATCTAAACAAACCAAGAAGTGACCCCATTGTGCCCACTATTATGCTGAGAAAAACATGAATGTGTTATATCCTTGCTTATTCATTTGATTTTTGAAATGTATAAAGAAGTGAACTATTTGAACATTACTCCACGAGGACAAGGATTATTCCTTTTTCCTTGTGGACAAAACACATGTTTCTCCCATGACAGCTTGACATATGATAGGTGACATCTTCTGTCTTGCACTTCCTGTCATCCACCATTCCATTTTCAGTCATGCTTCAACTATGTGGTCTTGTCCTGTCAAATTTTAAATTTTGTTCTTAAACAATATGTGCTTTTTACAATTGTTCAATTTTATCTTTATAACTAGTAGTGTTTTATAATGTTATCTTTTACCTGATTTAAAAAAACCAAAAAAATATACTCAACACACAATGATGATTAGTTCGCTGTCTTCACTTAACCTCACCCTACCAAGTTCATTTAAAATGTGTTTAAAATTGTATTTCACAATTGTGTTTTCCTTTTTTCACAGCTGTCTTGATAATGAAAATGGAAATTTTCGAAAGCTTGACAAAATAAGACAGAGTTTTTCTTTTTTCACCGGCCATTAAATTTGACTGCAACCTCAAGAAATATCTTTTCTACCAAGTTTATTTCAAATTCATGGTTAATTTATATATATATATATATATATATATATATATATATATATATAAAAGGAAGAGCAATCAGGGGTTTCCATACGTTCTTGATCTCAAAGCTTGGTTGACTGAAAGCGTTATTGGCTTCGATGTAGGCGGCCTCTTTGAACTTTCGTTTGAACCAATGCTCCTCTCTATGTAGAACACTTGCGTCGATGGTGCTCAGTCCAGGCGTGGTCAGCGATTCCCGATTTTGATGTTTCTCCACGTTGAGTCCATTTCTTGTGCTCATCCAATCTTACCGATAACGGTCTCTTTGTCTCTCCAATGTAGGAATCTCCGCATTCACATGGAACTTCACAAATGCAATTCTTACTGATTTCATTTTGGTTGTCAGGTTTGGTCTTGGTCAGGAAACTCCGTAAAGTACTGCCGGATTGGAAGCAGCTCTTGATGTTGAACTTGTTTCCGATCCTTCTGATCTTCTCGGAGACACCTCCGATGTACGGAAGGCAGAGCACTGTGCTTTGTTGTTACTCTTCAGATGTATTCGTTCTCCGGAGTTGTTTCAATACTTCTTCTAGGAGTTTCTTGGGATATCCATTCCGGTGGAGGTTGGTGGATGGTTGGAGCTGTAACTGAGGTACTGCCCCGTATGTGTCTTCTTTCTGTAGACGGAGGTGCGAATTTCATTGCCTATTCTCTCAACGTTCACATCGAGGAAGGTTAAGGCACTGTTGGTTTCCATCTCCATCGTGAACTTGATCGAATCCCTGATTCTGTTAATTCTTGAGAAGAAATTCTGGAGATGTTTGTCTCCGTGATTCCATATAATGAAGGTGTCATCCACGTACCTCAACCACAGCTTTGGTTTGTATTCTGCCTCCAGTATAGCCAATTCCTCGAACCACTCCATGTATATGTTGGCGATGATTGGAGAAAGGGAAGATCCCATCGGGAGTCCGTCGACTTGAGAGAAGAATCGGTCCTTTTCCTGGAAATATGAGTTATGTAGGCAGCACTGCAGTAATTCCAATGATGCGTGGGTAGGAAGGTCAGTCCTCTCGTGCAGCTGGTCATCCTCTTCGAGTTTCCTTTTGATGATACTGAGAGATTCCTCTATAGGGACATTGGTGTAGAGGCTCTCCACGTCGAAGCTGATGAAACGATCTTCTGGTCCAAGTTCAACATCTGTGATGGTGTCAACGAAGTGCTTGGAATTTTTGACGTATGAACTGCTATTTCCTTGTAAGGGTTGTAGTATCGGTAGGGGGTATTTCGATAACTTGTAGGTTGGTGAGTTCCGTGAGCTGGTGATCGGTCTCAGTGGCATGTCTGGTTTGTGGATTTTTGGAAGCCCGTAGAGATGCGGTGGTTTGCTGTAGTGTGGCGTTAGATGTGATCGTTCGTTGTCTGGAATGAAGTGTTTGAATTTCCTCAGAGTGTTGTAGATCTTCCTTTCTATAGTGGGATCCTTCTTCAAGAGTTTATAGTTCCCTGTGTGGAGAAACGACTCTATCTTGTCATCATAAGTTGTGGTGTCCATGATAACTGTGGCGTTTCCTTTATCGGCTGGGAGAATCTTTATGGATGAATCCTTTTGTAGAATTTTTAGGGCCGTCTGTTCCCCTGCAGTGATGTTACTCCGGGAATTCCTCTCCTTCTCGAGTGTCTCTCTCACTTTCCATCTGAACTCTTCTGCCTGGATGGGATTCATTCTGCTGCTGGTTGACTCTACAGAGCTTACGATGTCCAGGATAGGTATTGTTTTAGGTGCAACTGCAAAGTTCAATCCCTTTTCCAGCAGGGACTCCTCTACTCCTGTAAGTGGTTTAGTTGAGATATTAATAATGGTTTTCTTACCTTTGCTGCTGGTTTGTGGAGACCGTGTTCTCCTTGCTATTCGATTCCATTTCTTCTGATGCCTCCTCTCTTGTTCCTGGCGGATTCCCGCGCGTCTATTCTCAATCTTGGCAAATATGGGTTGATTGTCCTCCTCTAAAGTGTACTCTCTGATTTCTTGGAATCTAGCAGTGGCATCCTGTAGCAGCATCTCTTTCTTCCAACGGTGATAGTTGATCTGCGACCTGATTAGTGCGTGACTGGCCCGTTCCATGATGCTTTGTGCTCGTTCCCCGGGAATAGGTGACTTTACCTGGAAACCGTCTGGGATGATGTTGTTGTCTCTGGCTCTTCGTATTAAATTAAATATTCTTGATAGGCGCAATGACATTTTTCGAATAGGAGACATTTTACTTTATTTTGGAACGTATGTTATAAAGTACAATAAAATATAGGGATGCGTGTTCCAAGTGAGATTTATTGTGTTTCGGAATCCGAAGAATAGAATCGTGTTTCAACATACTAATGAGGCATAGGTGACCATGGGTTTGATGTTCTTTTGATATGACCTATATATCATTTTCGGCTTCAAACCCCATGTCTTGCGAAATACTCTACAGCACGTCCTGGTTGTCGCTTTAGCCTTGGTGAGAAGTTAGTTGATGCATCGATATATTGGCTAGAAAGCTTCAAGATCCGGGATCGATCATAAAATGAAACAGTGAAACTGGCCCCAAGCGTGTGCTTTGAGAAGCTCCAAATTATACTTTAATAAATCCATTCGATCGTGAAAACGTTCACTTCTCTAAACGGAATTGTTCTCCTGAAAAATATATGATTCCCGAAAGAAAACGAAACAAAACCCGCATTCTACCTTTAAGTTATTTACGTAACGAAAATTTCGAGCAACGCTAATTGCAGGTCTGCAACTCCTAACTTCGTGAAAATATGTCAATAATGAAAAAGGTGCAGCTGAAGTATTCGTTCGCCAGCGTGCGGGGCGATTTCAGTTTTCAGCCTGAAACTCCTAAAATAACCGGTAAAAATCAATAAGTGCAACGATGCCGACAACAAGCAACCCGACGAAGTTAGGATGGAGCAGGGGCGTGCGGAAAACAAAGGAAGATGAGCCAGGTCGCAGAAAAAAATTATAAAATAGAAGTTTGGACACTCCGGCTTAGATCTTTCCTGGCTGTTGCTATTTTTCCAAAATTCCAACAGTTCTCAAAAATTTAATAGAATGGGAAATTATTTTAATCAAGTCCAAATTTACTTTTCTTGTTAACAAAGTACAAGCTTTTCACTCAAAAGCTTTCATTTGATTTCACTTACACGACCTGTGAGTGCGAATGTGGATACAAGATAAAGAAGATAAAGCAAACAACACTAAATTATTTTCACTAAACTGGGTTTACAAAACCACGACACGTGTTTCGCTATACAATAGCTTCTTCAGGTAGAGATAGAAATGGGTGTCAAAGGCATATATAAGCTATAAGCTTTTTAAATAATTATTGTTACCTTTATCTGTCTATCTTTACAAAGGAAAAATGCTAATAATACATTTTTTCCATTTTTCTTCACTTAGTATCATAGAAAAGTATAGAAATGACGATTTTATTTCTTAAAAATATATTTTCATTTTAAAAAACCTGCGTTACATTATTCAAATGTTGTAGAAACTCTGGTAGTACTTCTTCTTTCTTCAATGGTGAATAACAGGGTCTGGGTTTAATAACATATATATAATACTTAGACACAATTATGTTAAATTTAGCCTTTGAAATATGAATATATAATCCATCAGTTTCAAGTAACACTTCACTAATTCACAGATTATATTTTTTAAAGTTATCCATTTTGTTTATAGTGTTTTAAATAATATTAATTAATGGATATGTCATAAGACAAACAGTCAAAATTGTTTTCATTATTTTGATAATTATTATTAATGTTAAACACACAGTTATTATAAACAATTCCTGGTAGGTTTTCTAAACCTGATGAGACACTGCGACTAGTACTGGGAATGTCTCTCATAGCTTGTATAACGCTTTTATGATGATCAATGTCCATTTGTAAGTAAAACTTGATCGACTGGCTATTGTTATGTCCTGTAATCTTTATCAACTGCTGTTAGCTGATCCCCCCTTTTGCTAAGCTGGAGGCTGCAGTTGCCTCCGCTGAATGGTTAGTAATCTTCACTTTCTTGGTATCAACGCCGGCCTCAGTGGCAGCAGATTCTAACCACATAGTAATTGTATTTTTCCCGACAGGGAAATTTTGTACCACCCCTTTGACTATGGATTTGCAATTAAAAATAATCTGTCAGTTGTGACAGTTTCACCTCTTTTTTGGATTAGTTTTTGATAAAGACGAACAGGACATACCTCAGGTTTGAAATAATTAGTAACCAACCATTTGCTTTCTTCCAATTTATTGGATCCTCCTTGGGTAGTCTTTGAGAACGCTGGATTGTATTCTATGCGGCCTGTAAATCCTCCTTTGCTATCTTTTTCCTCCACAAAGTATTTTACACTAGCTGAACATCCTTTCCCACCTCGCCAGGCCAGTTCTCGGGAAGAAACGTGGAAAACTTGCGTTGAAGACCTTCTTATAATCTTCATTAGATAATGCTGCAGAACTTGATTTTTTCTTAGAAGGATCCGTGACGTGCAGATCGAGCTTCTATAAATTCAATATCGGAAAATGGATCAAATTTAATCTGAAATTTGGTGAACATCATTTCTTACAATTGTTTGGCGGTAAGATTCCACATCAATTTAACGACGCTTTCCTTATAATCTGCTCCATTTCTTCTTTTCATATTAAATGCATGATCTTGCAATATATGAGCCAACTGTTCATTAGATTAATTTCGTATTTTGTAAGATTTTTCGTTACAAAATTCTATGAACTGTTTCCATACACTTCCTTTTAGTATTATATGGTGTTAAATTCTGAACTTCTTGTCTTATAACTTCCACACTTTCTCTCCCGAAACGAGACATTCTGCAAAAATGCCACACACATCAATTACACATAATTTACCTGTTGACAGGCACAGAGCCTACTCGGTAATTTTATTTCCTACTGGATTTTCTGAAGGAAAATGTCATGTTATAATTTTTTATATTACTTTGGTGTGAAATTTTCTTACCGAATCTCCCACGACCTTGAATGACTACCTCGAGCATGTTTTTTGTGTTCGACTCGGGATAATTTAAAAAAAATGTATGCTCTCGATAGTAATTCAAGCACTAGGAAGATTACTAGTGATATATTATCGAAAAAAGAAGAGATAACGTCTTTACCGAATCATTATGTAAATAAGGTACAAATAAATAAGGATGGACATTGATGATTTCACTGTGGAAGATGCAAAAAACGATGGCGCGGCGATTCAGAAAGGTAGATTTCAGACGAATCATGTGTCAGAAAAATGGAACATTTTCATTGGAAACAAAAATATAATTTTTATTTTTGTATAAATCTTAAACTTCTCTATCAAAAGGATTCAAATCTACGTAGAAATGGCAACAACAAAATATTTTTCAAAAACATTTGGGATTGCCACTTTGAACTGACAATTGTAACTTTGAACTGACAATTGTCACTTTGAAGTGATAATTGCCACTTTGAAGTGACAAAAATATTTTTCAAAAACATTTGGTATTGCCACTACGAACAATTAAAGTGGCAATTGTCAGTTCAAAGTGGCAACTGTTTCCGAAACATATTTTTTGTTACTTTGAACTGATAATAATTGTCACTTTGAAGTGACAATTATTGTCACTTCGAATTGACATTTGTCACTTCAAAGTGGCACTTTTGTTTGCTGATTATTGGTGTGAAAATGAAAGAATTTTTTTTTTTCAGTATTGAAACTGCCGCCATTTTGAAACTACTAATCGATTTGGCCCATCTTTCAACTCAGCCGAGGTATTTTTGTGCCGATTTTTTTTTTGCTGCGCTTTTCGTGTACATTAATGGGGGCAAGTGCTTCCCTTCGAAAAAAATTTTTTTTCGCGTTTCAAATCGAAAAGTCTTTTGAAATTTTTTGATTCCGTTGAAAATAATTTCCTAATTCAACTGTCTCGTGGCGGAACTACCTTAACGCCGCCACTGTAAGATATTTCATCCTATCAGCGTTCGAGTATAAATTCTATATCACCATCATTAATTTAAAGACACTGGGATTCTGACAAGCCTGATTTATTACAAGAAATGGGTAAGTATTTTGTTTTACTAATATTGATTTTCAGTAGCTTGTTATCAATCCATTTCTTATTTTAACGAAATCTTTTTCTGCTTGAAGTTTAAGTTTATTCCAGCTCTCATTTCAAGTGTGAAAACATTTTTCAATCGAATACTAAATAGTAAGAGGCCCAAAACCTTACCCTGAGGCATACCACAATCTAGAGTACAACGGTGACTGTATTTATGCGACATATCTGTTGACGATTTGACAAATAACTTTTCTTGAAGTTGAATACCACCCCTCTGAATCCAATTTCATCAAGCTATTCCAAAAGTTTTTTGGTGACTCACGGTGTCAAACGCTTTCGCGAGATCTATGCAGATGGCACATTTACTGTTATCTAGAACGGGATAAATTCTATTCGAGAGTTCTGCGAAAGGATCTTGCGTCGACATCCGAATTGTCTGTCTGAAATAATGTTGTGTTTCTTGAGATGAGCATTTAAATGATTTTTTTTTAATTTTCCATGGTTTTTGCAAAATTTTTTGTTATAGATTTTTGGTCGATAATTACTAACTAAAGACTTGTCTCCTTTTTTAAATAATGACTCCACTAATGCAATCTTGAACCTTTCTGTACATTCACCACTTTCAAATAATGTATTCATCAATAAAGTAAGAGGCTCGGCTATGTATTCGGAAATTTCCTTAATTGTTTCAACTTTTATGCTATCAATTCCAGGTGCCTTGTTATTTTTGAATTTTTTATGATCATAGATTTCTCGTATTTATCAGTGGGGGCCATGAAAAATTAAAAGGGTTTGGATTGATATAGGTTGGATTGATTTCGGGTGCTAAATCCCTATCTATCTGGATAAAATAATTGTTACAATGATTCGAGATCTCGAAGGCAACTGATGTTGATGTGTTTTCATCTATTTTTATCTTTCTGATTACATAGCAAATATTTTTGTTGTTATATATGTCTTTTAACTACATTCCAAAGGTTTTTTGAACTTTTATTGTTGGATCTTATCAGTTATTCATTATAATCTGATTTTGTTTTCTTTGTGGGCTCATTAAGTTTGTTTCTATAAGTTTTGAATTGCATATTACATTGTGTATTGTTTGGATATTTCATCATACTGTCATACTTCTCGTTATTTTTACCCGACTACGGCGAAGCAAAAAGGAGGGTTATGATTTTGACCGGTATTGACCGGTATTGACAGTTTGAATGTTGAATGGTAGCGTTTTGTCCCTTTTAAATACTAAACTGCCATTATTATTATCAAAGTTAAAAATAAGAGACATAGAAAAAATAACACTACAAACACAATGGAAAGTTTCGCAGAGGTATTGTTAATTATTTTCATTAGGTTTGCACATTCTATAAATTTTCATTTTCAGGATACTTATGTTTTTTCCTGTGGCCACTGTGAAATTGTTTTAGGCACTTTAAAGGAAATTGTCAACAATGGAATTGCTGCAAATCACAATTGTTTTGAAGGTGCTTCAAATGTTCATTTAAATTACGAAAGTAAACAAATGTTTAGAGAGGTTGTTGTTCCCCAACTGCAGACAGTCCAGGAAAGAGTTGGACATTCCAATGAAGAGGACTCTCAAAGAAAGGAATCAAATGTTTGGAAAGAAGAAGAAGTTGCACTATTAATTGCAACATACAAAATTCACAAAGAAAAATTCAACATTGGTATGTTGAGCAAAAAGAAAGTGTGGAACATTATAAGTACCGAAATGAAGCTTCACGGTGTAATTAAGGATAGTGTGAAATGTGATGAGAAATGGAGAAATTTGAAAAAGGCCTATGATAAGAAAATGGAGAGTGAGAAATCGGGAAATAGAAATGTTCAGTGGAAATATTTTAAAGATTTCCAGGAAATTTATCATAAGGATCCACGTTTCACCCCAGTATGCACCGCCTCTAGTAGTGGGCTAATAAAAAGACCCAGTACAAATATTGAAAATGTGCCTGATATTAAAAAAAATAAATTTTCACCTGATGAAAAAAAGAGATTAAAAACATTTTCTCTTAAAGATTTTGATGATAGGATTCAAAAAGGGCACGAAGAAAAAATGGAATTGAAAAAGAAAACGTTCGAGTGGTTCAAGGAGAATTTTAAAAAAGACGCTTGAACTAATCATTTTAAAAAATGTTGCCTTTTATTAGTCAATCCCTGTTGAACTAACAGTGCCTCAACTTTTTTGAAATTTTTTTATTTTTCACTTTTTTGTATTTAGGATATATTGTTTTGTTTCAGAGTCTTATTTTTGTTTTATTAATGTGAATAGAATAATTTTTTTAATTTTTTTTTTTCTGGAATGTTCTAACCTTATATACTTCAGTACTTAATAATAAACTTTTAGAATTAGCCCAAGATTATTTTGTTTTTCACTTTTTTATACATAGGATATATTGTTTTGTTTCAGAGTTTTGTTTTTGTTTTATTAATGTGATATAGAATAATTTTTTTACCAAAGATTTTTATTTATTTCTGGAATGTTCTGTAACTACAATTATTTTCTTTAGTAGTACTTAATAATAAACTTTTAGAATTAGCTCATGATTATTTTTGTTTTTCACTTTTTTATACATAGGATATATTGTTTTATTTCAGAGTTTTATTTTTGTTTTATTAATGTGATATAGAATAATTTTTTAACCAAAGATTTTTATTTATTTCTGGAATGTTCTATAACTACAGATTAATACTTAATAATAAACTTTTAGAATTAGTTCAAGATGATTTTTGTTTTTCACTTTTTAACCTAGGATATATTGTTTTATTTGGTTTTATTAATGTGATTTTTTTCCAATTTTTTTTTTTTGGATGTTCTATAACTACAGATTATATACTTTGTACTTAATAATAAACTTTTTAGAATTAGCTCAAGATGATTTTTTAATATTTTATTATATTTTTTATATTTTATATGGATATATTTATTGTTATGGTCTAATGTATTTACCACATACTTAAGAAAAGTCAAAAATATTACCCAATTGGTCCAAAAATATTCAATTTGAAAAATTCATTTTAACTCTACCCTAAAGTAGTATCTTTTATTGATAAAAACTGGCTGATTTTTATATTGAATTTTATTTGCAAAGAAGGTAATTCAGTCGACCTTTGGCTGACAAGTTAACTACCATAAATTTTTACATTGGTTCATACTGCTCAAACCAAAATATACTCACTAGTATAGATTATCACAGATAATACATATTTAGGGAACATGGACATAACAGGGAGGTGCTATTAAAACAGTATATGCATTTTGATCCGTTTATTCTGAATATTAATTAGAAAATCATTAAGGATTATTGATTTCTTGGCATAATCGGTTCCTCTTGGCTCTTCCCAACAGCATTCTTTGCCTATGAAGCCCAAGATTTCCCACTTCCCCTTCCTCATGATCATCATCAGGCACTTCATTATTTGGCTCTATTTCAATAATATCATTTTGCATAATACAAATATTATGCAATACACACACAGCTATAATATATTTCGGAATCCATGTTATTTTTCTGACTTCCAAGCAGTCCTTCAGACAACTGAACCTTTTTTGCAGCAACCCAAATGCTCTCTCTATAGTGATTCTCGTTCTGCATAATAGAAAATTGAAATTTTTTTGTTCATTACTCAAGTGCCCATTATCCTTGTAAGGAGTGATCAGTTCGGGAAGGCAAGGATAGGCCTTGTCCCCCAAGAGGTGAGTGTCATCTGGAAATTTAACACCATTGTTTTCATTCATAAAAGTCCACACTTCACTTCTTTTCAAAACTGTGCTATCATGATTTCCCCCAACCTCACCTGCATAGCAGTGAGTAAATTTAAGGGTATGATCACATATTCCCTAAAAACAATAATTATCATTTTTAATTAATGCAATTTAGTGCATTTTACCTGTAATATGACACTGGGAAATTTCTTCCTATTTATGTAGGAATTCCCGAGGTTCCTTGGTTTGGGTATGGGGACATGCATTCCATCGATACATCCTATGGTACTCAAAAATCCCATTTGATGGAAACCATTTTTCACCTCCTCTAAATAGTCCCCTGTTGGCCACCGAATTATTTCTGGGCTAATTGAGATCAAGGCATTCGTTACTCTTCTTACTGTTCGGAGGCCAGTAGCTTTACCAATATTAAATCTACCACATATAGATCTTGCAAAAAATCATCAAACATTAATTATGTGTCAGGCAATAATGTGAAAGTAATTAATGTTCTCACACTTACCGATAAGAGTCAGGGGTTCCAAAATACCATAAGGAAATCAATAATTGAGCCTTGGGTGTGATAGTGTGTCTACCTCTGTCCAATATATTTGTACTTATTTCGTTAGTTATACTCCCAAGAATGTGGTTGAACGTTGCTCTGTTCATTCGGAAATTTTCCCGAAATTCAGCATCACTATATTGGTCTACAACATTCTCAATATAATTTTGCACTTTGGGTCGTGGATCTAAAACATTTGTTTATATTAAAAACTGACTTAAACAATAATTCTACTCTGCTTCACCAAAATGTTATTCATTAGAGATTACAAAACTGGTGCCGTAATTATTCTGTACATATGAATGAATGCATTGTAATAAGTATTTGGAGTTGTGGATATCTTACCCATTGGACCTCTTACAACACGAATCTGAGCATTTTCATCATCATCATCACTCGAATCTGACATCAAATCATTTAAAAATATTAAAGCTGCCTCTTGCTCCATTTTATATAAATTCCTTAATAAACTTGATATGTAGAGTTTTATATACTTTCACGTACTCACAACAAAAACAAAGTCAACAAACTAGTTGACAAATGACAATGAAATGACGTGTGACCGGGCGACCCGTAAATATTTTAAGTTACCAATAACCAGAAATCAACCAGCTTGTAATAGGCGTAACCAGAGCGGTTAATATCGGATATATACGGTACATATTGTATGTATGTTCATCTGTTCCCTCATAACTTCTAAACTACCATTCATAATTTGACAAATGGGGTATCGTTTAAGCGTCTCGGTCATCCTCTGGTTATAGGCTATGTGACGTCACAACAAATTGGATATGGCGCCCTAAAGTCATGACTAAAAAAATTATTTAATGATGCCATGTTGAGTATCAAATGAAAGGGCTTGATTAGCACATTCCAAAAATATATATATTTTCAGCTGTTGCTCGCGGCTTTACTTGCATGCATCCGATAATTGGGAATAATTTCTAAAATCACGCCTCCGAAGTGAGCCAAACATATTTTCCCTCTAAACCTACCCAAAATAGATATATAATAAATACGTATCTCATTATGGACTATGGTACATATGTTAATCTTAATATATATAAATTACACGTCACGTTGTTTGTCCGCGATGGACTCCTAAACTACTTAACCGATTTCAATCAAATTTGCACACCGTGTGCAGTTTGATCTAACTTGAAAGATAGGATAGCTCACATCTCGATTTATAGCCGCAATATTATTTTATTGCGAATTATTTGTTTATTGAAGTGATACTTCTTAAGAAACGTTGTGATTTCAAACTCGATACACGTTCTCGGTCTCCTCTTTGTGCGATGCTTCGTAGCGTCCCCACTATCGTCTACTAGGCATTGTCCATATGTATGCTCCTGTGTAGTGGGATAGTCAGTATATCTATATCTTGCTCCAGTTCCGAGCGTTCTACGTGTTTATGTTAGTATGCGTTATTTAGACTGAAGTATAAATTAAATTCATATAGTAGAAAATCAATCATGGAGGTCGCCGTGTTTTTTTACAAATGGCATCTGTGTAAAAAAGCATGGTGGTCCCCATGACTGGTGTTCTCCTACCGTTTCCCTTGAATAATAGTATAGGAGTTCATCGCGGACAAACAACGTGACGCGTTATTTATATATATTGAGTGTGCAGTTTGATCTAACTCGAAAGATAGGATAGCTCACATCTCAATTTATGGCCGCAATATTATTTTATTGCAAATTATTTGTTTATTAAATATCTGTTAGCTCCAAACGATTCTAACAGATGGCGGTATCTGTTGACTGGATTGAGTGAGAAACGGGATAACGGGATACGGATAAGGGGATAAGGGAAAGAAAAAAAAGGGTAACAGGAAAATGGGATAAGGGATAACGGGATAACAGGAATAACGGGATAACGAAAAAACGGGAAAACGGGATAACGGGATGACAGGATAAAGGGATAACGGGAAAACGGGATAACGGGACAACAGGAAACGGAAGGAGTCAAAAGCATAATCTAGATGGAACAACATAAAGGAAAACATAGAAAAAAAGAAATTCTACGCGGACGAGAGTTTGCGGGAAAAACATTTTAGGGAACATAGAAATTTGGACAGGACAACGTCTGTTGGGTTTTAGTTTTAGTTTATAACAGAAACCTTAGCCACAGCAACGCGTGGCCGGGTCTGCTAGTATTATATAAAAATAAACAAAAGGTGTGGGAGACCACCATATTACCTAGGTACATGTAAAACAATAAAACCTTAACAAAAACAAAATGTGAAGCGGCTCTGCAAATACTTCATCACGAAAGTATAAAATAAAAATAAGTTCAGAAACTAAAACCCGACTACTGAAAAATCACACTCTAAAAAGTATGAAATAAAAATAAGTTCAAAAACTAAAACCCGACTACTGAAAAATTACACTCTGAAAAGTATGAAACAAGAAATTGTTATGTACAAACTATCCAATATTTATTGTCTTCAAATAAACAACTTACACGTAATATATTTTAAAGTATTTAATACATATTAATAGTGCTGTTCAGAGGATAGCCGTGGTCATATGCCACTTTGCCCCAAAGCTTATGATCACTTTTAGAATGTATTGTTTTGTTAGGGTAGGTGGCATATGACCACAACTATCCTCTGAACATCACTATAAATATGTATTAAATACATTAATAGTACCTATATTACTTATCAAGTGTTGTAAAAAGCATATTTCGCACGAATGGAAAAATTACGTAAATCCACGAGTGCGTAATTGCTTTACAACGCGCATTACGTACTATACTTTACCTACGGCCATATACAGTGTGCTAAAAAAGTCTGGACTACTTTTAATATTTTCATTATTATTAGTTATAGTAAATGATGCTTAAACACGTCGGTTTTTTATTTTGGTTGTCGTTTTTTGTTGTTCGTTTCTTGTATACAGAGATATCTAAAAACTGGTTATGACAGGTTACTTCATTTCTTCAAATGGGATACCCTGTATATTATTGCACCTTTAGATTTTTCGAACAATTTTATTTCGAACGATTTTACAAAATTATAGAGGATATATGTTTCACAACTTTGATGATGAATTCGTTCTATTTACTACTACGTTGGTTTAATTAACATTAGGAACATTATAATTATTTATGGTTACTGTACAATAATTAAATATTTCAGAAGTATTTCGATGTGTCGAATTATATGACATTGTGATATATTCATTTGTTGAGGTTGTATTACTATTATGTGAAATAGCGGAGGATATTCTCGATGAGGTGAGTTCTTTGTTTTTTAAGGAATTGTCAACATAACCTTCTGCTACTGAAGACGATTGCCAGCCACCATGTCTCTTCAAATCCAATAGATCCCCGCCAGCATGGACTAAAATAGTTGCCGAAGATCTGCGGAAACAGTGTCATGTGTAGCGATTAGGATTATCTAGTTTAAGAAATTTTTAAATATCTTTTGGTATACTGCCTAATTTGTTTATCCCAACGGGTTGTTTGGTACATTTTCCATTTATATATTTAAAAAAAAAGGTAAATTCTCCTTTAGTATTGTTTTGCGTGTAGTGTAATATTTTTTTATTCTAAAATAAAAATGGTCAGTGATCACAAAAGAACGTTAAATTTTGGTTTTTGTATATGGAATTTTAATAATGAAGGATTTTTCTGTGTCCTCAACATCTTCAATTTTCATATCTCTCAGTTCCTGTTTTCGGCATGCACCACTTACGCCAATTATAAGAACAGTCTAAAAATAAAAATTACTGTAAGAGTGGAAACTAGTATTAGTGGATATATTTTACCTTCATAAACAAGTACTCATTGTCAGGAGCCGTTTCGAGGAAATCTTGAATATTTTTGGAGTTAAAATTTGAGATGTTGTTCTTCTAAAGCCATTCGATTTCCTTTTTAATAGCGCTATTAACTTTAGAGTCAATCTAAGATTTGAGTAAAAGACTGTAACGAATGTTTCGTTACTTCCTTATACATAACCAATTTCTCATAACGTTTCCGATTATCTTTACGGTAGTACGGATCAGTAGTCACTGCTCAGGTCGTGAAGAATGTGCGTTCATTATTGTCCCTAGAAAATGGTATTTTGACAGTGTGACCGTGACATTTCATTTTCGTGTCGATCGGGTTTATCGAGCGTTTGGTTTTTTCCAAGTTTTTTTAAATAGGAAAGAAACCGAGAATGAAAAACAGGTGAACTGTGATTTCGTCGAACCGAAAGGATAATCGTCCTCTTTTTTGATTTGAACGTCGAGATAGGCAGGTGGACTGAGTGAATTGATTTTGGTAGATCTATAAGTTAAATAAGTTTCACTGCTGGAGTTTAGTTGAGTAATATTATTCTCTTTATCTTGCAATTAACGTTGTAGCTGATTAGCATTTTCTTCTTTTTCCTTATGCTTGTAATATTAGAATTCTTGGATATACCGCATGGTAATTTTTGAAGGTTAAATATCAATTCTTCGGCCATTTTGACAAAGCATTCATAGTATATATTGTGGCTAACGTAACATCTGTTCCGAATATTGGGAACTGATTTTTTTCATTGGAAATCAGTTCTACGCTTTTGCATTTTTTAGGTACCAGTTAATTGGTAATTTCGAATGGACTAGAGCTCACTTACCTCACACAACCAGTGGATTGTTCCAAGGATTCTGATAGAAGTGAAGGGCGAATTCGATTGTTCTGGGACAGTTTGGAGTGACTAATAGGACGGCTCTCTGGTAAGCAATTTTCTTTATTTCATAACTATATGTTTATGAGAGTAATTTTCTTTTCTCTTGAGAAAGAATTGCTTACAGAGAGAGTTGTACCTCTGGCCTAACGGTCTCAGAACACTCGATTCGATTCAATATATGCCTCCAGCGTAAAGTTGATTTCTGTTAAATAAATTTCTTATATCTATTACTCCATTCAATTCCCAGTGTAGCTTATTTGATTCTTGATCGTTGCAGAGTCAATTCACTTCAGTTACTACCTTATCGCCAAGAGCAGGGAGATTCATTCTAATTTTTGAGAATTACCTGTTTATCGATTTGAAAAGGGAATTGCCGCCCTATTTCAAAATTATCTTTATCTAAGAGAGTTGTGCCCACTGAAAGACGTGAGGTCTCCCTCTTCAGTTATCTTTAAAAATTCTTCAATTGAAAGAATTATTTAACATTATCTTTTTCTAAGAGAGTTGTGCCCACTGAAAGACGTGTGGTCTCCCTCTTCAGTTTATCTTTAAAAATTCTTCAATCAAAAGAATTATTTAACATTATCTTTATCTAAGAGAGTCGTGCCCACTGAAAGACGTGTGGTCTCCCTCTTCGGTTTATCTCTGGAAATTATTCAATAAAAAGAATTATTTCACTTTATCTTTATCTAAGAGAGTCGTGCTCACTGAAAGACGTGTGTATCTCTCTTCTTATATTGGCTGAAGAGTATACTTTTACTCTGACTATTATCTTGGTTCAGAAACCCTATATTTTTTGTAGCTTACTAGCGTATTTTGGTTATAACGCTATATTTTCCTTTGGCACTTGCTTTAAAATAGTAGATTTTTTCTCTGGCAATTTTATAGTATTTTGCTTTAAAATACTATATTTTTTCTCTGGTAAAATTTGAAGGAAATTTTTATATTTCTTTTAGAATACCTTTCCTCATTAATTTTTTTTTACCCTTCTGGTACATAGAATCACCTTATCAAAACTTACCTGTTTCAAAATTTAACTGAATTTGAACATCACGTTTTGGGTGAGGTTTGTTTTGTTTGGTTTTAAATTTTGTTCATTTTTAATATTTTTTTTTTATTATTAAAATTAACTTGTAAATTCAACTCCAGAATAGCAGATTGGATTGCTATTTATTATCTTTGTTCTTTCACTGTAACTTTCCAGTCTTTTATATAGACTGAGATTTTTATTGTATGCTATCATTTGCATCTATCTTTTGACTCTCGATTAAAATTTGAAACATAAAACTTGAGGTTCAAAGGATATCCTTCGTTCTCCCCTTTTTGTACATATTTTGATTCCTATCATCTTCTTCGCATGATATATACCACGGAGGGAACCCATCTACGGAGACGGAAGGACTAGTAGCCTGGGAGGTCTTACAGCACATCAATATCAGCACTGGTCCGTGAAGATCAACTAAATTCACGCCGATAAGGGGGTCTGAAATCAACTATCGAACCACCCAAGACCATCTTCATTGTAACCGCTGAAACCAAGTTCCTCCTAGAACCGCTGTGACCAGCTTCAAGAAACTAGCCTTCATCTCTCTCGCTCAAGATCTCCGAAGGTATATTCGTGGCACCAACAACTGGAGGAATCATAGGTGTAAATGTTCGAGTTTTGATCAGAGTAAAAAATACTGGTTTTTTATGTAATTTTTCAATTCTTTTTAAGATAAGTTTAATACTCTTCTAGTATTTGTAAACATTTGTTTATATATCTTGTTTAATCATTTTAATTCCATCTGGAATAAATTTGTTAAGTTGATTTATTGCATATTTATTTGCCTTCCCATACAAGCTAGGTAACATTTATTTAATTTTATTTATCTTTGACTTTTGTCTTTAGCAAGTCTGGCGCCCAACTCTTGAACTAGTCAAGTTAATTAATGTATAATTTTTTTAGTGGCCAAATTTGATTAACTAGGAAAAGTCATTGATTCAACCTTACTCACAGCCTAACCGTATCCATCTGAGCAGCCTATCGGCAAAGTGATTTCACCTTCTTAAATTTGAATCATATAATTTAAAATCTGGGGTTCAGAAGTAAGGGGTGTTGCAAGACCCATAGAGAGCTAGGTTTCATTTTTTCCGATAGGTGTTGAAAATATGCTACCAAAACATTTTCGGAGAAAGAATTCAGCTTATTTTTTAATCTCCAGTCCATGAATCTACTGTAACAATAGGCTTTTTCATTTAGATGATAAATGACTAACTTTGTTTACCTGTCAGACCCAACGGCATTGACGGCGAATTTTTTTTTTAAAGGAAATGAAATATTTCCGAGTTTTCCTATGGATAGTTGACTTGAATTTACATGGAGAAGAAAACTCGCCATTAAGAAATATTCGTTTACATTATTTTATCTACGAATGAAAGATTTTTGGCGGTATAAAATAGGTAATAAGTACTTAACCTACAAAGAAAGTTACGAACGCCAATGTATGCAGGTGCATTTGTCATGAAGTTGACTGTTGACATAATGTGAAAATACCGCTAATTTTGAACTAAGCCAATCTCAAATTGTTATTTCAAAACTAACCAATGGCTATTCACTTTCCCAATAGCCAATCAGACTTTGGGTCTCAAAACGAGCGCATGCGCCTTAAAAAATCATCTAAATGAAAAGGCCTATTTTCGTAGCGTTCGCGGGATTTTCTTGGCAATAAATCATTCGTTGCCATTTTTGCCATTGCCATGAGTTAAATTTTCGTTCTCACTATCACTTGACATATTGAAAATGTAGGTATTCATTTTTAAACAGTATGTATCTTATAATTATTAACTAGAACTTATTTGTCTTTCAAAAAGTTTGTTTGTATTATTTTGATTTTGACCATTGCTATGACTTCGCTGTTGACGGGTGATTGCGCGATCATGACCTACTTGCGGAATTATTAAATGTTCTGCGTACTTTTACGTATGAATTTCAAACTGTGCGTTTTGTTTACGAAAACTGTGCGATTTGTTTACCATGCGTAATGAGCTATTTACTGAGGCTGTGTGTCTTGAGTTTTTGACTATTCTCTACAGTGGTCGTAGGTAAAATATATTACGTGTAAGTTGTTTATTAAAATATTGGTTAGTTTGTACATAACAATTTCAGATGAGAATATTTTCTTGTTTCATACTTTTGGGTTTTAGTTTTTGAACTTATTTTCATTTGTTTATTGATTCTATCAAGCCTCACGTAATCCCACATTCTATTTTCCTATAATTAAGTTTTATTCTATATTCCCTAGTACCTACAAGATTCGATTATTGATGATATTTTCTCAACGAAATAATTAAAAATGTATACACCCAGCGTGTCTCAGCATTTTTCGAAGCTATCGATTTCAGCACATCAATCCACGCCATGTTGACGCCGCTTCTAAAAATATCTTGGGATGGTTTCAAGATACCATCATTCTCATTGGACAAGGCCAGTCGAATATAAAACCCAACAATCCCGACAACGGTTAACCTTGAACTTGAAATAGCCACTAGCTAGGCTCTCGATTTCGGGTACCCATAGGTTGGGTACCGGGCCAATGGGTGGATATTTTGGGTGTCGTCAGCCATTAGAAAGAGATATAGATCACTTTGTCTTTGTTTGTTAGAAGTAATGGTTTGTTCTGTGATTAGAAATAGCAGTTGAAACTGCTATGATTTTTACAATACATTTTTTTAAAGTGATTCACGTCAGTCAAATGGACGCTTTTTTGTTGGAATTTTACAAAATTTCGATAGATTTGAGGAGTTATTCGCATATTTTTTCCCGTGTATGGAATACTTCTATGGACTTGAGTTCTCAGAAATTTGCTGAACTAGGTATTGGAAAAATGAATAAAAAAACATAGATAGTTATGTCACGTGGAGTGGGGAAAAACTTGTATTATTTGTGATGCCTGCGAAAAGAAAAGACTCAGCACCTTCAGAGGGCATAAATACCGAATTCATCTTAAGAAAGCTTATTTATATTATCTTGCGAATCCGAAAAATGCCCACAAATTCTCTAAATTGGAAAAGTACTGCCACTGTTTAAAAAAGATAACCTTAGTGTTACGAACAACAGACAGACCCAATAGAGTACCTTGCAATCTCCCCAGAATATTCTGAACAGAAACTCGACTTTTCTAGAGAAGTTGGAAGTATTGAATGACAATCAGCATGGATTTCGTTCAGGAAAATTGACAACAAAGTATATACATTTATTTTATAGGCAAACTTCAAAAACAACAATAGTTCAGTTTCAACTTGTCACAACAAAGAAATCAGCAAAACATACCTCAACTGAGATTATAAGGCACGAACTGATTTTCCGTTTACAAAATTAAATGTCTCAAAATATATACCGCCTTTTAGACATTCAATAACTCAGAATAATTTTAAGAAGAGTCAGAAAGTGTGTATTACTATATCAAGTACTGTGTATTTTTCATTTATCTGGAATGTGATCAATCAGAATTGATTTCCAAGAAGGCAAAATGCTTAAACATTTAAAGACACCAGAAAAAGATCTCTTGTAGTAAGTAATGAAGCAGAAATAATTCTTCGAAGGTATTTTTTAATACGATGTCCCTGAAATGTTACGATGACTTAAATTTGAGAATTTAAGAATCTTGACTGGTGTCCCTTGGAATATTGGTAGGTATATTTGACAGATGACAGTTCCCATTAGATTGATTATCTTCAAATCTGGTTTTCGTATGCCATGGATATTCTTTTCATGATTCTGATATCTCCAAGTTTTGTGTTCCACGTCATTTAGAAGGATATGTTTTTTAACATGTTTGTTATGTAGCCGTATACAACACTCATTAAACATGAGATATTTTATGGTATTTTTGGCTTCTTGTACACCTGACGAGTAAGTAACTTCACTTTTCAAAATTTTTCAATTTCCTTTCTCAAAATTTTTTATTTAAATTGTTCTCTATCAATATTACTTACTTACAGGTACGCACTGATAATGACCTGAAGATCGAAAGCGCTTTGCTATGATTTTAGTAAATTATTTTATACACGAAATACAATTTTATCCCCTTGATTTATTTTTTTGACAAAAATACATCCAACAGGCCCTACGACCCAATTACAGTTGTATGTAATGATATTATAGTACACGTGTGTACCACATATATACATATATATGTGGTATAACAATGGAAGTCAAACAAAGGTTATTACAACATATCACTTAGAAATAGCTTTATGAATTGATCGTTTGAACTGAGAAATCGATAGAAAAAATATATCAATATATTGCAAGTTATTGTAGCTCCTGCACATGTACGTTATTGGACAATAAAAGTGATGAAGAGAATTAGGGACATCAATATGAAACGTTATTTGTGACATGGATGTTATGCGTGGAACATTGGAATTTACTGAAGGAAGTAACGTGGAAGAGTCTATGTAATTGTGAATAATTGTGTAGATAAGAATTAGATCAGTGAGTTTGCGATGTGTTTTGAGTGAAATAAAGTTAAATTCATTCAGTGATGATTCATACGTATGACTCCTATCAGGATAAAATCTACGTTTTTGCATAAATGAGAATTTTAAAAATGTATTCTGTACAGATTCGATACAGTAAATATATTTTGCTTGACATGGATTCCTTCTACAATACCCAAGTTTATTTCTTACTAATGAATAATAAACCGAAAATATAGGTTCACATAAAGAGAGTTTTTTACAATTTCGCATTACACATTCTAATGCTTTCGTAGCAATGTGCAATGAGAAAGTTAATTTTTGATCAATTTAGTGGAATATTTTTCAGGTTACAGTTAAAAACCAGTGGGATCGATTTTCTTGAGAATGATATGACCTTACATTCCCTTATATTCAGAAAAAGATCATATTTAACAAAAACCAATTTTGTAACTTATCAATATCTTTTTGTAAGAGTATTACAGTCCGAGTAGTCACCAATATCTCTGAAAATTTCCATATCGTCTGCATATGGCAGTTTTTTGGAGTTGATAACATCGGTAATGTCGATTTGTTTTAAAATAGTAAAATAGTTCAATGTCCATCGTGGCTTTAGCCGGGGAAGTAGTTGTTTTCTATAAGACATTCAAAAAAAATAACTTCATTTTTTCAATCGGTAATGTCATTAATGAATAACAAAAATATAAAGGGACCCAGATTGAAACCCTGGGGCACTCCAGATGTTGCAACAAACGAAAATGATCTGATCCCCTCATTTTTCACGAATAATTTCCTATCCAAGAGATAAGGAGATTGGAGACTGTTCGAGATCCCGAAAGCAGATAGTTTGTGCCGAACTCGATCGAAAGCTTTACTGAAGTCGAGTATATATATATATATATATATATATATATATTGTTATGTTATGTTATGCCAGTAAAAGGTTTAAAAGGAAAAAACCCAAAAAAAAGAATAATTACTAAATAGTTATTAGTTCCAAGAGATTTTTTTTGAATAACTTTTGAAGTTCTATTTATTTATAAGCCTTTGTATAATATGGATAAATAAAAATATCAAAATAATATAACACAATCAATTTCATACACTGTCATAATGATCATAAACCATAATTGGAAAAAAGCCAACAATAGTCTAAATTTACAAAATTTGCATGAATAAAATGTAAATTTGAAACATACAGTATATGAAATTGGAGATAACTAAAAGTAACCAATGGTAGAACAGCAAACGTCTTCATGATAATAGCCAATCAGAGAATAGATGGTCATAGGTAAAAATTGGAAATTGTGTAGGAATAGCAATTGGTTGATATCATAAGCAATTATTATTAGAATTTGTAAATAGTAATAAGTATGGAAAAATAGTTGGATATATAAATTGAGTAAGATAAACCTAAACAGTGAAATGTGACAATTTAGTGCGCGAATTCAAAAATTCAAATGGGAAAACAGGAAGGGAAACTTGTATCGAGGCAACAACAAACAAAGCCAACGAGGAGATTGAAAATAAAATTAGAAGGGAATGGACGCAACATTTTGAGAGAACGAAAATTGAAAGAATTCCAACATTTGAAGAGCAAAACTAGTATTACCTTAATTATATATCATTTCCACGTCTCCAAAGCTGATTTCCGCATCTGTATGGTTCCTGATTTGTGGTATTGGAGTTCCTGATAGCGCTTGTAGTGACAAGGTATCCAGTTTTAGGGCATATCTTGAAACACCGACATCTCCAGCAAGTATATAAACTTTAATAGTGCATTTTTGGTCCTGAACTATATCACCAATAACGTATTTCACATCTGAAGAACTTTATTTCACCTTATTTTGAACTATAACAGAAAATGTCACTCTCACGGAAAAAGTGAGGTTCTGTTTATCTATCCATGATCTGATTTATTATTTTTATCCGTGAATATTTGTTTGATTCACCCTAGTATAAGTTATTTCTCGTAGGCCAGGTATTTTAAGTCTTCCTGAATAAAAGAGATAATTGCTTTTTGATATTTTGTTGTTTGTTATTTCACAATGATCAATAAACATACCTACGAACATTGAATAACTTGAGTTTGACATATCAAGTAAGGGCTAAATCGCTTTGAACCGGCTATCTGAGATGAGGGCGTACCAACTGTGCTAGCTGTGGTGAGAAAAGGAATAACAATTGTCAGCTACGTGACGAGAGAACAGTGACGTTCGTTGGCAATTATTATTACCACATACAAATTATTATACAGGGCAAAAATATCTATCTATATCATATCAATTTGGTTCACAAAAAATAACAGAAAATAATAAGCAATTTCAATATACAAAAACAATATATATAATATTTCCAATTCATCAAAACATTACAAGTGGCGCGGTGCAAAAAATATATTAATTATAATAATAATAAAAAATATATATTTCCAAATTCTCATTACATTACAAATTTAAAAAAAAATTTTTTTCCAATTATACCATTACAAATGGCACCCAAAACGTGGGGCAAAAATATTTCAATATTATATATTTAAAAAATTCATCATTATATCTGTTATTTGTAATAATAATAATAAAATTGAAATTATTACAAAACATTGCAATATATATATATATATATATATATATATATATATATATATATATATATATATATATATATATATTATATATATATATATATATATATATATATTCGGAAATCGAGGAGCTGACATGATTGTAGATCAAATCCGATAATATTATTTCTATTAATTTTGAAAAGATCTATGTATATCAGAGCAATCGATCTATAATTTGAAATATCTGTACTTTTTCCTGATTTAAAGATGGGACACACTCTAAATAAATTCCAAATATATTCGGAAAATGTCCATTTTTAATCATAAGGTTATAAATAATGCTAAGAGGTCTAGCGAAGAGCTGTATATGAGTTTTCACGAGTCTTGCTGGTATGCCATCGGGATCCATGGTCAGTTTATTCTTGAGTTTTTCGGATGCTACGACAATTTGAACCTCTGAAATTCTTCTAAGTTGCAAAAAGTGACTGGGGTTACCAAGTTTATTGAGCTTGTTACCATGAAGGTATCATCAGGGACTTCTGAAGTTGTTTGCAAATGCATTAACAATATGCTCAGGACTAGATAGGGTTTGGTCGTTAATACAGAAAAAATTTCCCGGAATTCGTGACACTTTTTTTTTGAGTTGACATAGTTCCCGATAGCACGAGGATTTGTCTTCATGGTTTGTTCTGTTTATCAATAAATGTTTTATAGGACGCCTAATTAAGCGCCTCAGATCCCTAAACCGCTCGCGATAAAAAAGTTAATTATTTCTCCTTTACATTTTTAGGAAGTGGTTTTTTTATTTTATTTTTCGGATTAATTCTTTGGTATACCAGACTTGATATTTACAAGACCTGCATTTTCTTACGGGCTCGCACTTTGATATTATATTTTGAATGATATCATTGAAAATGATGAGTTGCATGCACTGGCGGATCTAGGGAGTTCCTCAGGGGGGGCATGAGTTAATGGAAATTTCTAACCAAAGTTATAAAATCCATAGTGAAGAAATGGATTTTTTTTTTTATTTGAAACAACTGAAAGCAATGAACAATAATATAAATAAGATGGAAAAAATATTGCGAAACAAACAAAAACACAATTTGACAATTATTTTAATTGAAAAACTCTCAAAAATAAACATGCGGAAAAAAAACTTTATAAAATTATTGTTCATAAAACAAAATATTTATGCCTGTGGCCACTGTTTGCGTATTGCAAAATATACTGAAAACAACTGAAATCAGTTAACAATAACATAAAAGAGATGGAAAAAAATGTGACGAAACAAACAAAAACACAAATCCACAATTCCTATAATAAACTTACCAATTTATTGTTTATAAAACAAAATTCATATGCCTTTGGCCACTGTTGGAAAATCTATTAATAACTAATTGTTCATTGATCGCAATGATGGGCGTTAATAATGGCAAAGCCAGATAGCCTATCTTCTGAAATAGTAGATCGGAGCCAACTTTTTATTCGCCCCAACGAAGAAAAACTTCTTTCCGATGAGGCAACACTGAAGTGTAATGAGAATTTCTAAAAATGATGTTATCAAAGTAAACATTACTTTATCGCAATGAGCCTCGTTAGGAATAGAAAGTTTTTCTTCGGAGGTTTTTACCCACTTTGCCTTCCAAAACCTCAGTTCTCTTTTGAATTCTCTGAACAAAACCTCCAGATTCTGATGACAATTCAACTCATGCATAAAAAATCGCATATGCCACAGTGCAATTGTCAGTTTGACAACGGCAAAAGTTAGCTGCAACTTTTACAGCGACAAATGCACTAGTGATGGTTTTTTCACTTATTCATTTGTTTATCAATTATCGCGGTGTTGGTTGCCAAAATAAATAGTTTGACATGTTTGTCAACAACTTATTGAATTTCTAAGCACTAACAATGAGTCCGTTCGGTGAGTCTACGAACGCCGAAATTAGTCAAATTGTTAATACCTGTGTGCCTACTAATACAGTTGCGCAATCATCAATCTGGCGACAATTTCCTTCGTTTTGCAATGCAAAAAAAAATAAATTTGAGCCAGATACTTCCATCGAGAAATTCAATGTAATATTGCAAGATTGGGCATTTAATATGCGAAAAGTCAACGGAAAATGCTACAAAATAAATATTATAACGAATTCAGTATTGTATTCAACCCTTTCACCGACGTTCAGTTTAATTCATCACGAGCTGCACGTAATGCTAAACATAAAATCCTACAAGCACAACCCGAAAAGAGAAAATCTAGTGCATCAGCTCTTAATAAATCTGAAGTATTTGCAATGGCCAGTTTATATGACGAAAATGAACCGGAAGGACTTCAAAAGAAATTATATCACATTTTGGGGTTTGAATTAGCTTGGAGCGGAGGCGAAGCAGCTTACTGCAAAACCACTTATTTCGTATCTGAAATTGAAAATAATGGAAAAGAAACAGGACGTATCGAGTATAATCCTCTATTTTCGAAAACGAGACAAGGCGGTAACAATAAATTATGTGACAGCAAATGGATTACGCCTAATATTTTAGAGGAAGATATTTGCCCAATACGTTTATTTAAAAAGTTAATGGAAAAACGAGACACTTTTATAACATTGAACAGAGTATTTCTTACACCAAATCCCTTTTGGAAGAAGAGCAATTGTAAGGGTTGGTATAAGAATGTGCCGATTGGAATTCATGAAATTTCCACAAGGACTAAATGCTCAGCACAACGTATTGGTATAGATGTCAAACGTGTCAAAATTACAAATCACTCGAATCGAGCGGCAGCAGTTAGCGAATTAAGTAAAAGCGGAATTGAAGAACAAGCTCTAATAAAAATAACAGGACACAGCAATTCATCATCAATAAAACCATACTCACAAGTTGACAAAGAGTATCATTCGAGCATTATTCAATCAATTCGTTCTGAAAAAGAAAAAACTTCAACATCTACTACACAAACGATTAGCTGTGGCACCCGCAGCGACATCACTATTCCTAGTATGAATTTCAATAACTGCGATTTTAATAATTGTACATTCAAATAAAAATTCGTTTATTTTTAATGTTTCATGAATAGAGTTTTCATTGATATGTTTCTAAATTTCTTATTCATTAAATTGTCCTGCCGAATTACACTCGATGTTTGTATTGATATCAGGTAAATTCGTGTTGTTTCCTTCAGCAATTTGACTCGAGAAACTGTCAACCTAAAAACGCTTCACCTTTGGTGTCGCGTTTTTAATAGTTGACAGTTTTTCTCGTCTAATTGCTAGGCAACAGTTTCTCATTAAACAACCCAAATTCACCCGATAAAATACAAACCTCTCGTGCAACTATAAGTGAAAAAGTTTGTTGAATCTTTCCACCAAGGCCCGTGCCATTGAATCCAGAGATGTCATACCAATTTCCCTAATTACTGGCTGTTTCAGCACTGAATCGACTCTGGTTGTTGAACCAACACCCTGGGGGGGTATGGCACTCCTCATGGCATGGCTCCCCCTCAGATCCGCCAGTTCTTGCATGACCTACGTCATTGTTGTGATTCATATATTGGTCCCAATCCACTGCGCTAAGTAGTCGACATAATTTTTCCGTATTGATATTTCTGAAATCATACCGTTTCGCTGTAGATGAGAAGTCTTCGGTGACACCGGTCCTGGTGTGATGTTTACATTATATGAACAATTTGACCGAAACCCAATTTAAAAAAGAGTCAGTTTATTTTTTTTCGAAAGATTACATTCTTTTCATGTCTGAATTTTGTGTATAGTCCTGGACACTACACGTAGGAATTATACAATCATATACCAAAGAGTAACGGTAAAAAAAATTCAAGAGGTAGGGCGTTATTAGAAGGGATTTTCTATAATTAAATCTGAATCTTTTTTTTATCCAATCTTCCTTGAATCGAATGATTTTTCACAAAGAAGGTTATTTATTGAAGCTCTTCTCATATTTTATCTTCACCTTTCAATGATTCAGCAGGAATTCAATGATGTCCTCAAATGAAATGAGCAATTTCTTCACGTAATTTATGTAAACATGTAGTTTCCTTACATCAAGCATAGACATAGAATAAAGTCCGTGATATTTGGACAGATTCATAGGCAAGCACTGTAGAATGCACGGTCCTGAATTGGTTTTCCAAACGTGTTGGTACCTAATTCATGCAAATTTCCTTCTTCCGCGTAGCCCTTTGTTCTGGCAAACCGCCGTAGCCAGCCAGGCCGACCATCCTTTGTGGCAGAACCTGGGCCAGCCGAAGGGAAACTCTTGCCTACGCGATAGACGAGAGGCGAGCGCACCTCAATCGATAATCTCAAGAAAGTGGCCAGAATTTATTTATCTTTGTTGTTATATGGTCATTTGTTGGTGCTATCATTTCAAAATGTGTGATTGTTAATACTACTATTGACTTCCCGGACGCTTTTTTTTTGGGAAAGTAGCACTTTTCCGGCCTAGTCCGGGAAGAACGTATTTTCCGGACTACACTGATAAAAATCATTGTGAAGAAGCTTAATACGTTCTGTGAATTTCACAGAACATATCTTGTGACCAACATTCCACATGATCAAAACTTTAAAATACATTATGAAGTGTATTACAGATTAAAACATGTAAAGCATGCATAAAAAGTACATTGTGAAAACGAAAGATTCACCAGAATGATTCGGTCAAGTGTATCCTGACATGTTTTATTATGTGAAACCCCCTCTAGTTCATTTTATGCGTGCACCTAAACCCTGAGCCTCGTCATCAACGGTATATATTCTATTTTTAGAAGTGGTGAGATCATCATCTGTTCACCCTCTGCTGCAAATCTGCATTCAATATTTCGGTGATAAGTACGGTGTTTATTATGAAATGTTTATAGACTAGGTTCAGTTGTGTAGTTTTTGTGATTATCTAGTAACTATATCCTTTGTATATTATGTTTTCTTGCAATTTATGTAGTTTCAAATGTATAACGCTCCGTAAATATGATTTACATCAGTATTTTCATAGAAATTGGACTAGAGCGAAATTTGTATGCTTACATTCATATTCATGGTTTAAACAACATATTTTTAGAATCCACTCAGGTGAAGGAAGAAAAGTAGTAGAAAATTTGTATGTCAATATTCACAATGTGAGTTCTTGTCACAAGATAAAAAACCATTTTTTTCCCATGCGTACAGTCATTTGAGGAGTGGAAATATAATGGTTTGTCCTTTATCATTATGTTGATTCATGTCAAATTAACAACTTGTTTGTGATTAACGAAAAAATAATAATCTTTCACAAATTCTCAGCATGAAATTATCGAACATTAATATCCAGAAGACGAATATTGAAACTTTTTTCTCGGAACACTTTTTTAAAAACATGCCTTCTTTTAAGGTCGGATATTATGATTACATAGTCAACATAAAAAAATCCAAAATAACGGATCCTATACATTTTGCTTGAGAACTAAAAGGACTCTCAGATAATCTAGAATTTCGATTCGTTTAATTTTGTTTTTCAAAACCACCGCTTCCTTAAAATCATTCATTTGTCCAAAAAATTTATTTAAAAAAATCTGTGTCTGTGGTAAAAATATATTTTTCAATTTCCTCCACTCAAAAATTTCAGTATTTTAATTCCTCGTTCTTTTCCAGAATATATCAGATATAGACCCAGAAGGAAAATACCTCTTACTCCAACCATTGTAGAAGTTGGTGAGTATTCATTCAGCAGATATATGTTATTGAATTTTGTACAGTAATTACATAAATACCTTGCGATTCAGAGCAAAAAATTTGTTAGTTTTCATCAGTTCACACACAGTTTCATGATTTAAAAAAAATGTTCAAGACTGTTGACTATCATAAAAAAAATATTTTTAAGGCTCAAAAACACTCATTTTCCAGCCAGTTCTTTACGTTCCTGATCCATCAATATTTTTCAGGTGTCAAGCCAATGGTTATTTACTATGTATATTTCGAGAAGGAAAATATTGGTAATGATGGAGAAGCCACATTTTCGGATGCTCTGAAAGTGGCATATGCCTTATATTTTATTTTGAATATAAACTATCCAAAAGATCTCTCAACAACAATGGAATTTTTGCAAAGGATGTTCCTGATAATACATCCAGATTCAGGATCAAAATCGAAGAAAGTATAAGCTGTTCGAAAAAAGGTTTTCAATTTTATCAACAAGCTAGTTAGTATGTAGAGAAATACTTTGAACTTTAGCTCAATATTTGTGTTCAATTCATTAATATTCTCTCATTTGTATTATTAGTATATTAGCTAGTGAAGGGAAAACACAGAAAAGTAGTAGAAAATTTGTATGTTAATATTCAAAATGTGGGTTCGTGTCACAAGATAAAAAAACATTTTTTTCCCATGCGTACAGTCATTTGAGGAGTGGAAATATACTGGTTTGTCCTTTATGTTGATTCATGTCAAATTAACTACTTGTTTGTGATTAACGAAAAAAATATTTCTTTCACAAATTCTCAGCATGAAATTATCAAACATTAATATCCAGAAGACGAATATTGAAACTTTTTTCTCAGAACACTTTTTTAAAAACTGTATTTTAGTAATATGCCTTCTTTTGAGGTCGGTTATTATGATTACATTGTCAACATAAAAAATTCCAAAATAACGGATCCTATACATTTTGCTTGAGAACTAAAAGGCCTCTCAGATAATCTAGAATTTTGATTCGTTTAATTTTGTATCGTTTTTCAAAACCACCGCTTTCTTAAAATCATTCATTTGTCAAAAAATGTATTTAAAAAAATGTATGTGGTAAAAGTATATTTTTCAAGTTCCTCCACTCAAAAATGTCAGTATTTCAGTTCCTCTTTCTTTTCCAGAATATATCAGATATAGACCCAGGAGAAAAATACCTCTTACTCCAACCATTGTAGAAGTTGGTGAGTATTCATTCAGCAGATATATGTTATTGAATTTTGTACAGTAATTACATAAATACCTTGCGATTCAGAGCAAAAAAATTGTTAGTTTTCATCAGTTCACACACAGTTTCATGATTTGAGAAAAATGTTCAAGACTGTTGACTGTCATGAAAAAAATATTTTTAAGACTCAAAAACACTCATTTTCCAGCCAGTTCTTTACGTTCCTGATGCCATCAATATTTTTCAGGTGTCAAACCAATGGTTATTTACTATGTATATGTACTATGTATGTTCCTGAAAATATATCCAGATTCACAAGCCAGTTAGTATGTAGAGAAATACTTTGAACTTTAGCTCAATATTGGTGTTCAATTTATTAATATTTTCATTTTTGTTATCAGGATTAGCTAGTGTTATTTTTCTATGAATTCGATATTCCAGTATTTTATTTCCGTTTATTTTGTTTTGAGTTTTACTTAAATTTTTATTGTTTCATATTTTAAAGTGTGTTATGTCTCATTATTGATACAGTTTAAGTTAATATATTTTTCGTTGTATATGACGTTTTTTTTTCAATGATTAGGTACCTATCATCGTAAAATCTAATTATCGTTTCACTTTCTGCTTTTCCATGTCTATTCGTTCTTTTAAGTTGAAGGATTCGTGTTTTTTGTTTCGGCCTGTGAAATTTGTTCTATTTCGTTTGATCTGATTTTTTTGTTTTGCCTTTTTTATTTATAAAACTCTTTTTAATTTCACTCACTCATCAGAAATTAAGATGAAATGTACAACATATGATGATACTTTTCAACGGATGTTTATATCCCTTTCTCAGTGGAATGGTTTGTGATTGATTCAATTGAACCATTCCTCTGAAAATATATATTCTGATAAAGGCTTTTTGACAAAACTGATGCAGTGTAGATTTAATTCTCATTGAATGTGTATATATAAAGCTGAATGTAGCTATCAATACAATAAGCCAAATCACAGGAGGTTTTACATCACAGTGCGAATTCACATTTTATTCTGAAATTCAATGTAATATTCCACCGAAGAATCACAAAGTACATTTAAATACTACAATGTTGACTATGTAATATATACAGTACAGATCACGTGAACTTTGATTATATTTCATGTGATTCTACTCCTGGAAATCACAAAATTTACTTCAAATTACAGTAACAGCATAGTAGATATACACAGATCAAGTAATTTTCCATAACAAATTTAGTTATTCTCCATAACGAATTGTGTTATTATTCATAACGATTTCATTGATTTTCCATAACTAATCCAGTTATTTGCTATGGCCTTTTCACAGTATCCATAATGTAATCTTACGAATACATAACCAACTGCGATTTCACATGATTTTACGTTGATTACAAAAAGGCCAATGTAAAATCATGTGATTTCACAATATCTTTTTTATCAGTGTGGTGAAAAAGGGGGTGAAAGTTTGTATGAATGACGGATCATTTTTGAATCATTAAATCTGACAAACTGTCAAATTAATGTTCGAAGCTAGATGGAATCACCTAAAAAGAAAGAGGAAAAAACAAATTCTACGCGGGCACCCTTGTTCATTCATTTTGGGTGAATAAACAGTTTTCAACCATGTCACAACGTTGTTTCAATGTGACTGTGTTGAAAAGGGAAACATTCTCAATTGATTATTGATAGAAAGATTTTTTTTGTGAATTGAAAAATCCAAGATTAAAATGGAGTTATTTTTTGTGAATGTCTAACAGAAAACAACTACTTCCCCGGCTAAAGCCACGCTGGACATTGAACTACATCTGATAGATATTCTGAAACTCAAAAGAAAAAATCTAAAATTGAAAATTTGCATTTTCATTCAGATAATTATTTGATTTCCTATTCCAGTCTTGATTAAGAACTCATAAAGATGAATGAGGCAAAGAAGAATGTTTTCCAAAAGAGAGTGCTCACCAGAAATCATTCGTAACATTGACGCAGGAGAGACATCGCATTCACTAGGTCTTCAATACATTTTTGTCGACGGAAATCTATTTCACGCTTCCACGATCATCAGGAAGACCGGAAGAAATGGGAAACACATTTTCAAGAAGCAATCTCACTTTGCAAAGATGGAAAAAGTTAGAATCATTTCTTTTGGAGAGACACTTTGAAATTAGTGTTTTCTGATAGATTGATTTGTTGAAAATATAAACAGGATGTTCATAAAATCAGATGTGGAATCATCTGCGACTGAAAGATAAACCTCAGTCACTATCTTCCATCGTCAAGATAACCTCTTGTGGGGTATTCATGTTGAAAAGGGAAACATTCTCAATTGAATATTGATAGAAAGTTTTTTTTTTGTGAATTGAAAAATCCACGATTAAAATGAAGTTATTTTTTGTGAATGATGATCATGGAAGCGTGAAATAGATTTTCGTCGACAAAAATGTATTGAAGACCTAGTGAATGCGATGTCTCTCCTGCGTCAATGTTACGAATGATTTCTGGTGAGCACTCTCTTTTGGAAAACATTCTTCTTTGCCTCATTCATCTTTATGAGTTCTTAATCAAGACTGGAATAGGAAATCAAATAACTATCTGAATGAAAATGCAAATTTTCAATTTCAGATTTTTTCTTTTGAGTTAGGGCCTTTTCAGAATATCTTTCAGATGTAGTTCAATGTCCAGCGTGGCTTTAGCCGGGGAAGTAGTTGTTTTCTGTTAGACATTCACAAAAAATAACTTCATTTTAATCGTGGATTTTTCAATTCACAAAAAAAAATCTTTCTATCAATATTCAATTGAGAATGTTTCCCTTTTCAACATGAATACCCCACAAGAGGTTATCTTGACGATGGAAGATAGTGACTGAGGTTTATCTTTCAGTCGCAGATGATTCCACATCTGATTTTATGAACATCCTGTTTATATTTTCAACAGATCTACTGTGTTCAATTGTGTTAGTCGTCCTGTTATGTTGTTGGTCCCGATATGTAAGCGTAAATAAAATTGCACATCTCCATTAGGTCATTGTGTTATTCGGCTGTTGCATCTAACTGGGGGTTGTGCCAGTCGCCTACGGCCCGGTGTCCGTAGGTAGGAACATGTGGCCGTTGAATTCGGTGCATAAGAGTGTCAAGGTCGAGTAGAAAATGCATCGCGACTGCAATTGCACCAATGCAACAGTACGCTCGGTCGGCGTGAGTAACGTACGAAAAGTACGAGGCGGCTGTGGTGACGATTTCGTTTGTTTCGGCATTATTTTGGTTGCTCCAGCGAGTTTGGGCCCGCTTGCTGTGATCACCAAGTACTTTTACTTCTTGTTTTTGAGGATAGTGCTTTTTCTCAGTGGATATTCTCGATTTTTGAGGTAGGTCAAGGCAGAGTTGATCGCGCTTTGTTGTTGAGAGTGGTTAGTTTGGCATGGGCGGTTTCTGCGATAGGATATGATTTTATCGGAAAATTCCGCCAAAATATTCATTTCAGTTGGTTTGAAAAAAAAAACACTCTCTTGTTCCTCTACGTGGACCGCCAAAGTCATGACACGTGAGAAATGGATATGAAATATTTTGGCATTTTTTTGGGGAAGGTATCGATACGGTTCTTTACATTTTCTGGGTATTTCCTCCACCTGGCAAAAAAATATCAGTTACCTTGAAAAGGGAAACATTCTCCATTGAATATTGAATAGAAAGGTTTTTCTGTAGATTGAAAAAATCCACGATAAAAATGAATTTATTTTTTGTGAATGTCTAACAGGAAACAACTACTTCCCCGGCTAAAGCCTCGCTGGACATTGAACATCTGATAAATATTCTGAAAATACCCCAACAAAAAAAATCTGAAATTGAAAATTTGTGGTTTTATTCAGACAGTTATTAGATTTTCTGTTCCAGTCTTAATGAAGAATTCATATAGATGAATGAGGCAAAGAATAATGTTTTCCAAAAGAGAGTAATCACCAGAAATAATTTGTAACGCAAGAGAGGCATCGCATTCACTAGGTCCTCAATACATTTTTGTTGACGAAAATCTATTTCACGCTTCCACGATCATCAGGAGGACCGGAAGAAACAGACACATTTTCTAGAAGCAATCTCATTTTGCAAAGATGGAAAAAAGTTAAAAAAAACATTTTTATCGTGGATTTTTCAATAAATCTTTCCATTCAATTGAGAGTATTTCCCTTTTCACAAGAGGTTAACTTGAACGATGGAAGATAGTGACTGAAGTTTATCTTTTAGTCGCAGATGAGTCCACATCTGATTTTATGAACATCCTTCGTCCTTCATATTTTCAAACAAATTGATCAGTTATCTGTTCCTAAAGCAGTTTGTTCAAAAGAAATATTTCCTTATGTGACGTTTCGGAAACCCCTCCTTTTTTTTCAAACTATTGGTTGATTCCAGGAACTAAGAAATTTTCGTATAACGAATAGTATAGTCCATTCTTTGGCATGCCTAAGGCATGCGAAAATACTCTCATTCTAGTGCAAAACTCAGGGATTTGACACACAAAGCGGGAATATCAAAACCTTTACCTTTCAGAAAAACAATTCAAGAAACAAAAACATTTGGTCATTCCAAAATTTAAAGTCGGCCATTCCTGCACACACAATTAACAACTATTCATTTTCTGAACTAATAATTTATCGATCCATTCCATTGTATTGGACATACAAAAACATTAGTCACAACTGAATTGTACAAACATATTACAAATAATGATATGAGGAAAATTTTATTTATATATATATATAAATATACAGGGTGAGTCAGAATAAGACCGCCAAACTCCGACTACAGATTCCTCACCTCATTTCGAGGTGAAAAGTTTTATCAAGGTATGTCCTAAGATGCATCCCCTCTAAGATACATGGTGTCGAAAGTACGAAAAAATTTAGATTAAATTTGTTTTCTCCAAAATTCCCGAAGGAAAAAATTTGAAACTTGGTACACTAATCAAGGTTTATCAACGTGCTAATTTGAAGTTATAATTTTTTATTTTCGTAAACCAGTTGCGTAGTTAAGATGGTATGTGGTCATATGTTCCTTCACATTTTCTTGGGACAAGTGAATGGACAAATGAGCGTTTGACATCAGTTCGACTCATCGATACTCAACCTAAATGTCATAACATTCCATGTGCCTAAAAGTGGAGGTTTCTGAGATGATTGAGAAAAACTGAAGATATGTCCTTAGTAGAGACATAATTTCCTATGTGCAATAATCGCATAATGCTAATTTTTCACCGACGAAACCAAAAAGGAGGAGGTTCTCTATTCGACCCGTATATATTTTTTTCCATCATATTTTTTTATGTATGATTACGCATAACTTTTTACTGAGGCGTCCGATTCCGATAATTCTTTTTTCAGTGGATAGGGTGTACTTCAAATTTGGCCCCATTTGAATTTAAAAAGTGAAATCCACCCCTAAGGGTAGCGAAATGAAGGATATTGATCACTCACCCTCTGAATTCTGGTCCGTTAACCGATTCTATCAGGCATAACTTTGTACTGGGTTCTTCGATTTGGATGATTCTTTTTTTAATATATAGGGTATACCTTATATTTGGATTTCGGAAGGAATTATCCACCCTTGCGGGTAGAAAAATAGGGGATAATTGATTTTTCACTAGTGAACATTGGCATACACATACGTAGTTGACAATGACAGATCGCTACTGACATTATCCTTGTTCCGTCAAAATCAGAATATTTTATGAGAGGATGGAATGATATACAAAGTAATGAAATAAACTAACCAGAACAACGAAAATAATTCACATTACAACAAATAGTGAAAGTAGATAATCATATTATTTAACTGGTGATAGTTGAAGTAAGGTTGGTAAGTAAGTATTTTGGAAGTAATCAAAAAACAAGTAGGTAGTAATTGGTAGATTTTAGCCACAAAAAATTTAAAAATAAAAACTTTTTAACAAAAAATTAAACCGACGAAATACGGAACTGAAAAGTAAAAAATAAAAACTTTTTAACAAAAAATTAAACCGACGAAAAAATCAACAGAAAAGCAAAAAATTAAATAAATCTTCTTAGTCTAAATGATAATTGAGCTCCTAAACTAATGTAAGTAACTGATTTTGAGTCGGCGCCAAACAAACTAGCAATTGAATTAGGTGAAGCGTAAAATGATGGCAGCGAGATGCACGGCTGCGTTTTGATGACTTCTTTCATAGATAATGATCTTCGATAATTGTTTGGCGCCGACTCAAAATCAGTTACTTACATTAGTTTAGGAGCTCAATTATCATTTAGACTAAGAAGGTTTATTTTATTTTTTGCTTTTCAGTTGATTTTTTCGTCGGTTTAATTTTTTGTTAAAAAGTTTTTATATTAACATCCTGTTTATATTTTCAAACAAATTAATCAGTTATCTGTTCCAAAAGCTATATATAGAACTGTTCCGTTTGTTAAAGAAAAATATTTCCATGTGTGACCTTTCGGAAACCCCCTTCTTTTTTTTTCAAACTATTGGTTGATTCCAGGAACTGAGAAATTTTCGTCTGAAAAATAGTATAGTCCATTCTATGTTCCCATTACAGCGATTTGCCTAAGGCATGCGAAAATAGTATCATTCTAGTGCAAAACTCAAGGATTCTGAAAGGCTGAGAATTGAAAAAAATCATTCAATAACTTTGACACACAAAGCGGGACATCAAAACCAATCAGAAATACAATACAAGAAATAAAAACACTTTGGTCATTCCAAAATTCAAAGCCAGCCATTCCTGCACACACAATTAACAACTCTTCATTTTCTGAACTGATAATTTATCGATCCATTCCATTGTATTGGACATACAAAAACATTAGTCACAACTGAATTGTACAAACATATCACAATTAATGGTATGAGGAAAATTGTATTTCCGTCATAAAGTTGGCTACATATGGGAAAAACATGTTATTGAAATTTCTGGAATGCTGCATGTCAGACAACTAAGAAATCTGTTGCGACTTATATCACGTGACCTCAGATTTGGCGGGAATTTAAAAAAAGTTTTCTGTGGTGCCGAAAAATGAATCAAATTGACAAGATATCGAAAAAATTTAGTCAGAAAATGTGTTTGGAATCCAACAAGGACCCCATGAACCAGATTGAAGAAAAAAACAAAAATACCATTTTATTCCTCTACCCTTACTAAGAAACATCATACATTCTTGGTTTATCTGGAAACAGCTTTATAATAATATAATAATAATAATAATGTGTTTTATTTAGTTTGAGCAGTACAATAAATATAGAAGGCAATATAGATAAAAGAGTAAACTTAACTAAACAAAACGATGGGTAAGAATACATTAAACTTACAGCTAAGTATACAGAGTGGCCACTTTTTTAATGGGATTGTATTGGTAACTTTTAAACCATAAGAGTTAGAAGGTCATTTTGATTTTTCTTTTTTACCCACTTTATTTCGAATATTATCAGAAAATGTCACATGAGTTTTTTATTCGACAGCAAATTATCCTCATTTTAACATAATCAGATTTTGTATCCAACGTTTCGTACGCTCTGGGCCACCCTCAACCTCATTTTTTTCAATACGGACCTGCATATTTTATGACACTTTTCGAAATGACTTTTAACGCTGAATTCAACGATTCATCATACAATGTCATTCAAAGTTGATTTTCAGGTGATTTTGACCCTTATCCAAATTTCTTTGGGTCGGATCTGTATTACATTTAGGTACCTTTAGTTTAATTAACAACATGCAATACATTTCGATAAGAAAATCAACTAACTCATCTTCAACTGAATGGAACGTAACAGAATCAAAGCAAGAAACAAGTAATAATTATTTACAAATTTCAAGAGGTGAAAAACCTAATTCATAATAATTAAACGAAACTATCATTTAATGAAAGAAAAATCGAATGATTATTCGAGAGTAAATGATGAACATTAATGAAGTAAGTGTTCGAAATGTCCACCATTTTGTAAAATGCACTTTGCGGTTCTGGAACCCATACTTCTTATACATTTGCTTATTTCGTCTCCTTGAATACCTTCCAATACATTCTCAATCTTCTCGCGAGGAATCATTATTGTTGGATTTGTCATTTGATCCGTTGAAACAAATTACAGAATCGAACTTTATTTTGAGATCATTACGATATAATTTTTGCAAGGCTTGGTATTCAAATTTAAAATCATTGTATTCGCGTCTCTTGACTATTTTATTAACAGCAGTTTTTGATAAATTGCATTCACTTGCCAGAGTTCCCGATTTTTTTTCTGGGTTCAATTGAATTTGGGTCAGAACATTGATATCGTTGATAGACTTGTTTTTTCTTACATACACACAACTCTAGGTTTATTGAATGTATTATTTTCAAGTAGTAGGCCGTGGATAAAAAAGAACATAACAAGAAATGTCATATTATTTGTCACTTCGTTTATTATTGTGTCACAAGAACTTGTCATTAAATACTTTTCTGAGTAATTTCAATTCAACTTATTCGATATGGTAAGATAAACAAATGAAGAGGAGAGAGATATATACGAATTGTACATAAAACTAGATAGAAATTCGTTCAAAGCACAACAAAGGTATGGTGAATTATATCCTGAGAGAACAACACCAAATATTAAAATGGTTCGACGTTTATCTACAACGTTACTTGCACATAATTCATTCATCAAACCTAGAGGTCCTTATGTACGACGAAACGAGCCTATCAATGACATCAATGTTCTGGCCCAAATTCGAATGAATCCAGGAATAGGATCGAGAACTATGGCCAGTGAATGCAATTTATCAAAGAGTGCTGTCAATAAAATACTCAAGAGACACGGATACTATGACTATAAATACCAAGCCGTGCAAAAACTATATCGCAATGATCCTGAGAGAAGGTTGCAATTCTGTGATTGGTTTCAACGGAAGGTGCGGAATAACAACAATTTTGCGCACAATATCATTTGGGGAGACGAAACGACATTCACACATTCTGGCATGTTCAATCGAAGGAACAAACATTTTTATGCCACAGAAAATCCTCACTTAATTCATGAAGTTAGACATCAATATCTTTTTTCTTTGAACATATGGTGCGGTTTGTTGAATAATAAATTACTGGGACTCTATTTTATTGACGGCAACCTAACCGGAGCAAAATATGTAGAAATTATAGAAGAAATGTTGGATGATCTTCCTATACGGTATCGTCGTAATAGTCCATGGTTCCAACAAGATGGATGTGGTCCACACAACTCAAGAATAGACACAGACTATCTAAATCGAACTTTTCCCGATTCATGGATTGGAACAACAGGTCCAGTAGCATGGCCTGCCAGATCTCCGGATTTGAATCCGCTGGATTTTTATTTGTGGGAATATCTCAAAAATAAAATTTATGATACTACGAACCCGACAATAGAGATTCTTCGCGAGAAGATTGAGAATGTATTGGAAGGTATTCAAGGAGACGAAATAAGCAAATGTATAAGAAGTATGGGTTCCAGAACCGCAAAGAGAATTTTACAAAATGGTGGACATTTCGAACACTTACTTCATTAATGTTCATCATTTCCTTTCGAATAATCATTTGATTTTTCTTTCATTAAATGATAGTTTCGTTTAATTATTATGAATTAGGTTTTTCACCTCTTGAAATTTGTAAATAATTATTACTTGTTTCTTGCTTTGATTCTGTTACGTTCCATTCAGTTGAAGTTGAGTAAGTTGATTTTCTTATCGAAATGTATTGCATGTTGTTAATTAAACTAAAGGTACCTAAATGTAATACAGATCCGACCCAAAGAAATTTGGATAAGGGTCAAAATCACCTGAAAATCAACTTTGAATGACATTGTTTGATATATCGTTGAATTCAGCGTTAAAAGTTATTTCGAAAAGTGTCATAAAATATGCAGGTCCGTATTGAAAAAAATGAGGTTGAGGATGGCCCAGAGCGTACGAAACGTTGGATACAAGATCTGATTATGTCAAATTGAGGATAATTTACTGTCAAATAAAAAACTCCCGTGACATTTTTTGATAATATTCGGAATAAAGTGGGAAAAAAAGATAAATCAAAATGACAGAATTTACTTTTCTTATGATATCTCAATAACCGGCCCTGATAATCTCGATTTGTTTGAACTGCTTGACAATGCTTCTATGAATGCAACTTTTTCTCCATTCGACCGACCTTCTAACTCTTATGGTTTAAAAGTTACCAATACAATCCCATTAAAAAAGTGGCCACTCTGTATATAGGTACATATGATTTGATCAGTGCACCCATTAAGACCGTCAAGGTTGAGCATGGGGTACACTGACCAGTATTGATATTTTATATAAATATATGTATATGTTGTACATCTTTCATTCATCGTGTGTATATATATAAATTTTTTTTTCTAAATTTTAAAATTTTTGTTTATGTTTTTATTTTTAATTTTTGGAATTCGAAATTTTTTTTAATGTCTTCGGCATCAAGAGTTTTTATATATCCTTTAAAGACGGTTTTTAAGAATGATGGTGAGTTTAATTTTCTTATATAGGTTTTATACATTTCTGGAAGAAAATTAAATACATGAGGTGCTATAAATTGAAAATGTCTAGTTCCTATAGACTTTTTAGCTGGGTTTGTTTGTACAAAATCTTTCGACTTATTTCTGGTTTGGTAATGATGATCAAGTGTTTGCAAGTTAGAAAGAACGATTTTTAAATAGGTAAATTACCAAACTAAAGATAATTTAATAACCTAAATCACATAAGTTTGGGTCAAATCTTATAAAATATTTGTGGAATAGACATTTTGCGGGAAATTAATTATGAAAACACGATTTAGTCTTGTCACTTGGTGTAGTCATGCTCTGTATCTTGATGCACATGAGCTTATTCAATATTTTCAACCCGTGAATAAAATTCAAACCAACTAATATTTGTAATTAAAACTTAATGATACATTATTTATCTTAATTGAATTTAGTATTGTTTAAAAACAATAAACAAACAATTTACAAATTTTAAATATTCTACGTGACCACCTTCGCGCTCCATACATAGAATGGTTCTGAAAAACATTTCATGGCGAAAATTTTTCAACATAGTTCTGTTGATCAGTGCCGCACAATTCCTTATACAAATTTCTAAATGTTCTACATTTAGAAATGGGCGTTGTTTATAAACATTGCTTTTGAGGAAACCTCATAAAAAGAAATCACACGGCGTTAGGTCTGGAGACCTAGCAGGCCAAGGTTTACCTGAATATCGACCTATTCACTGCTCACCAAACTCATTGTTCAACCACTCCCGCACTCCATTCGTAGAATGAATAGAAGCCCCATCTTGTTGAAAGAATGAACGAATTCGCTCTTGTAATGGTAGGTTGCCGATAAATGTAGATAACTCGGTCCGTAAAAAGTTCAAATACCGTTCGGCATTTAAATTTCGTCTAAAACCGAACCAGTTTCTTTGAATTTTTGCAATATCTTTGCCACCGTAGTAAAATGCAAATTTTGGTCTGGATGCCTTCCATTGAAATTTTTAGCTACTTCTCTTGTGCTATGATAATTTTCGCCATATAGCAATACTATTTAAAAAATTCCTTGTGTCTCAGTCTTGGAGCCATTGCTATTGATAGATTGAAAAACACGAAAACTGATGAAGAACGACAACTCCAACGAAATTGTCAACAAGTTATTGTGACCCAGTGTGACCTAGTGTTTTCATAATTATTCTCCCGCAAACTGTCTATTCCACAAATATTTGATTAGTTTTGACCCAATATTATGTGATTTAGGTTATTAAAGCTGTTTCCAGATAAAATAAGAATGTATAATGTTTCTTAGTAATAAAATGGTATTTTTTTTTCAATCCGGTTCAAAATTGGTACATAGGGTCCTCGTTGGGTTCCAAACACATTTTTTTCATAAAATGTTTCGATATCTTGTCAATTTGACCCATTTTTCGGCACAATAGACAACCTTTTTTAACCGACGAAACCAAAAAGGAGGAGGTTCTCTAATCGACCCGTATATTTTTTTTCCATAATTTTTTTTTATGTATGATCAGGAATAACTTTTTACTGAGGCGTCCGATTCTGATAATTCTCTTTTTAGTGGATAGGGTGTACTTCGAAGGTGGTCCCATTTGAATTTAAAAGATGAAATCCACCCCTAAGGGTAGCAAAATGAAGGATATTGATCACTCACCCACTGAATTCTGGTCCGTTAACCGATTCTATCAGGCATAACTTTGTACTGGGTCCTTCGATTTGGATGATTCTTTTTTTAATAGATAGGGTATACCTCATATTTAGATTTCGAATGGAATTATATACCCTTACGGGTAGCAAAATAGGGGATACTTGATTTTTCACTTGTGAACATTGGCACACGCATACGTAGTTGACAATGACAGATCGCTACTGACATTATTTCTGTTCACATCCGTCAAAACCATTATATTCCATGAGAGGATGGAATGATATACAAAGTAATGAAATGAACTAACCAGAACAACAAAAATAATTTATATTACAACAAATAGTAAAAGTAGATAATCATATTGCATGTTTATGAGTATTTATATTATATTATTTATTTATTACGCTACATTACTTTTGTCATAACTAACACTACTTTATTATTATTATGTTTGTCATCATTACATATCTATTATATGTCCCGTTTGTCTTAACATAAAACCCCACTGTTAATTATATATTTACCCTACTAGTATATGAATGCGTTTACATATTGCATGTTTATGTGTATTAATATTATATTATTTATTTATTACGCTACATTACTTTTGTCATAACTTACACTACTTCATTATTATTATCATTGTCATCATTACATTATATTCTTACGAAACTACGTACAAGCGATAGTCCTTCGGAACTAAAGCTTCTGTGGTACCCCATGTTTATTTACTATAACCACCTTCATTATATAAACACTCTTGTTTCTTAGTGAATAAACTTATATTATTATATTATATTATATTATTTAACTGGTAATAGTTGAAGTAAGGGGGGTAAGTAAGTATATTGGAAGTAATCAAAAAACAAGTAGGTAGTAATTAGTATACTTTAGCCATAAAAAATTGAAAAATAAAAACTTTTTAACAAAAAATTAAACCGACGAAATACGGAACTGAAAAGTAAAAAATAAAATAAACCTTCTTAGTCTCAGTAACTAAGCTCCTAAACTAATGTAAGTAACTAATTTTGAGTCGGCGCCAAACAAACAATCAACGAACATCATTGAATTACTTCAAAAAAATTATCAGAATGTCACCGCGCAACTCGATGCCATCATTTTACGCCTTACCTAATTCATTTGCTTGTTTGTTTGGCGCCGACTCAAAATTAGTTACTTACATTAGTTAAGGAGCTTAGTTACTGAGACTAAGAAGGTCTATTTTATTTTTTACTTTTCAGTTCCGTATTTCGTCGGTTTAATTTTTTGTTAAAAAGTTTTTATTCTCATTGACTCACGTACTCTTTGGAAAATGCCGGGACTGTTTCTCTTAGTCACGCAAGAAACTATAATGCGATTTCTCAACTGCTCTTCAGTATGAATTGTTGTGCTGTAAACCAATGTTTTAAGGTGACCAAACAGGAAATAATCTAAACTATTGAGGCCCAAGGACCTAGGTGGCCATGCATGAGGTCTTCCGCGACCTATCCAGCGATTATTGTAATTTTGGTTTCAAATATTCGCGCGCCAGAAGTGCTCTGGCGTCCCTTCGTGCAAAAACCACAGTCGATTTCTTACTAAAATGGGAACATCTTCCTTCACAGCTGGCAATTCTTCTTCGAAAAACTGCCGGTTATTATGCCTATTCAACTTCGCATGAAGAAAATGGGGTCCAATTAAATAATCACCTCATATTCCAGCCCACACGTTAACGAAAAACTGCTCCTTTGAAGAAACCATTGGCAAAAGTTCATCCGTAATGGTAAGTCGATAGGGAATAGCGCGTTGGATATGGCAGGGTTATAATAAATAGTCATGGAGAATTTTCCAAACAAGAATATGTAAGATATTCAAATTGTTCCCAATTTTTCGGGTACTTAATCCGGGATCTTCCTCAATTGAATTCAAAACCGCTACCTCAATTTTTGGTGTTCTCACAGTACGTTGTACTCCTTTTAGATGATTGTCTTGTTCAAAACTTCCCTTTTCGCACAACCTTCTACGAATGGCCACGTTCATACCGTATGTGAATTTAGTAGAGGAAAGTGACCAAATATGGAATAGTATCCATAATATGGAATACCCCCATTTTTCTCAAATGCAAACTCACACACGCAATAAACAGTGATTTTCTGTCTCTTTCTACTCCCATTTACGCGTACAAGTTGTAGCATGTCAGTCAAGCCAGCCCTTTCGTCGTAGTGACAGTGTTTTGTTTTATCGCTGCCGCATAACTTTCTAAGGTACGTAAAAAATAATTATTTTTCGTACAGAAAGTGCACACAGGATGGTTTTTATAACTTTTAGAGACCCTTTAGATGTTCTTTAGTATGTTTTAGCGGTATTAGATAGTATTACTTTCTGAAATATAAATATGTGAATATCTGTTTGAAATAGTTGGAAAATCCGAATATGGACGGATCACAGTGTCCAATTATGGACTATTCCATAATTGGACACTGTGACGTATCAGCTGACCTAATGACTTAGTTAATTATTATTTTTTTCGGGTTTTATCAGAATGGCGGGCGTCAATTGGAAAACGAAGCGAAAAGAATGGAATTCAGAGCATATGGCAGAAGCTAGAAAATTAGTACGAGAAAAAAAATGGGTTATTTGAAAGCTGCGAAACATTTCGATGTGCCAAGATCTACCTTGTTTCGTTTATGTCAGAAGAACGAATTTTATCCAGAAGAAGCCGCAGCTACTACACTCGGAAGGAAAACTGTCTTGGGACAACCCTTGAAAATCTTTTGGTAGACTACATTTTGACGATGGAGAGCAAATTTCATGGCTTGACGAGAAATGATGTTCGAAGAATGGCGTACATGTTAGCAAGTCGTAATCAGTTGAAAAATCCATCTGGTGCGACTGGCATGGCTGGAAAAAAATGGCTTAAATTATTTCTGAAACGCCATAACGACCAGCTATCAGTGAGAAGACCAACTGGCACGTCTTTTGCTAGAGCCTTTGGATTTAGCAAAGAAAAAGTAGACTCATTCTTTGATCTCCTCGAAGACGTCTATGCTCAAGGAAACTATGGTCCAAGTCGCATATACAACGTGGATGAATCAGGGCTTACCGTAGTACAGAGCAAGATACCCCAAGTGATTGGACATAAAGGAAAACGGCAGATAGCTTCTCTTACCTCAGCGGAAAGGGGTTCATTTATGACGATTGTTGTTGCCATGAACGCCACTGGTCATTTTGTACCTCCCTTTATTATATTCCCGCGCAAGAATATGAGTGATCAGCTAATGAGAGGTAGTCCCCCAGGTGCTGTTGGCATTGCGCATCCATCAGGATGGATACAAATGAACATATTCACTGACTGGTTCAAACATTTCATCAAACATACAAACCCTACTCCGGAATCGAAAGTATTATTGATCTTAGATGGCCATTTTCTCACACTCGAACATCGATGTGATAGAGCTTGCTAGGCAAAATAACGTAGAAATTGTCTCCCTACCTCCCCACACAACTCACAAGCTCCAGCCACTGGACAAAACCTTTATGGGACCACTAAAAACCTATTACAGTGAAGAAATACGCATGTGGATTAGAGACAATAATCGACCACTAAGCCCTTATGATGTTGTCGAGCTGTTTGGCAGAGCTTATTTGAAAGTGCAAACTGGTGAGATTTCAGCAAATGGCTTTCGTGTAACTGGCTTATGGCCATTGAATAAAAATATTTTCACTGCGGTCGACTATCTTGCTGCGCAACAAGATGCAGTTAAAGATGGTTGCACAGTCAACTGGTTGCACAGTCAACGTTACATCAATGGCATCAGGTCACCAACCTGAAGTACCATCGATGGCCAGTTTAAGAACACCTTTAACTGAAGCTGTCACACCCAGACAAGATACAAATATTGAACCTGTACCCTCAACTTCCGGACTATCTCGCAGTGATTTAGGATTAGTGTCTCCGTATGACATCAGTCCCGTACCAAACAAGAAAAGGAAACCTTCTAATAGAGGAAGAAAAGCATCTGTTGCAGCAGTCATCACGTCGTCACCGTATAAGAATGACCTTATAGACAAAAACAGGAAAAAAGAAGAAAAAGAAAATAAATTTGCAAAAAACAAGAATAAAAAACAGAATGAGAAGAAATCAAAGGAAAAACAAAGAAAAGACTAGGCCTATGTCTGATTCAGATGATGAGGAGGTGATGCTGTTTGATACAGACAGCGAACCCGATGCCTTGATAGGATGTACAGCTCCAGACTCTGAAGATTCGGAGTGTATTTTCTGTGGTATGCTGTTTTCGAATGACACTCATGGGGAAACATGGATCAAGTGCCTCATGTGTGGGCTCTGGGCACATAATGATTGCGCTGGGCCAGAGTTTGATACCTGGATTTGCGATTTTTGTAAATAATTTGTGTTCATTTCTTTATTATACCAAAGTTTTCAAAGAGTCTCTTATAAGTTAAGGTTAATTTTTCATAGTGATTATAGTATTCCATATTTGGGGTACCTATTCCATATATAGGTACCTTTATCGTTTTTTAGTTTTTGAAAATTTTTCTTACCTCAAACTGAACAAAATAATCTAAAATTGTTACAAACTTAAGTGCAAATATATGATTGTTAATAATTACCACAAAAAGTATTTTATTTATAAAATTTGTGAAAGTTATGCCTGAAAATCAAAACGGTATTCCATATTTGGTCACTTTCCTCTAACCTTACCAAGTGTATGTGACCAAATTCAAACCAAATGTTTTGGTAATCGTTTATTTACATCGTGTTTTGTCAAATGATTAATTAACCAACTTGGTTCTGGTTTGGTATTTATTTAGTCATGTAACCAAGAGAAAGGTTTGAAACTCTGCTATCTAATTCGGAATTGTGTCATCTGTTAATGTCTGGATGTCAGTGAGCTCAGGCTCAGTCATTTTAAATTTCATTTGTTCAGCAGTTTTTGTAAAGCCCCTACTCAACATGTCTTCTTCAAGGCTCTTGTAAATGTCTAGGTGTTTAAATTTTTTGCCATCCAAAATTGATATAATTTTCTTGTCCAAAAATATTTGGAGAAACGCAATGGTTTCTTCATCTGTTCAATACCTTTGGACTTTTTTATAGGAGGTTCTGAACTGCAGCAACTCATTTTATATAAAAAATACTACCAAAAATATATAAAACAATTTATGAGGTAGTGATGCGGAAACAAAGGTTAGAAATCACAAAACATATTTTTCACAACTCTCTCTCGCTCTTTTTTCTATGGCTATTGTTTCCATTCGATTCATTCAGCCAGTGCGATAACCACAACAGAACGCAATATTTCAAACCAAAATTTACAGTCACGGTTGGTAAAATTTATCATACTGTTAACACCATCTTAGTCAACTTAGGGCCGGTATTATAAATATGTTTTGAAGTTAACTTTAATTTTATCAGTCAAGTTAACTTGAGCTTCATTCAATGTCAGTTTTATGAAGGTACAATTTTTTAAATAAAAAGAAGAAGAAGAAGGCAAAAAGGTAACCTACAATTTTTCTCTTGGCAAAACGATCCAGTTGAACTGGAATAAGTTTTCATCATATTCCATGGGAAAATTAACGTATCGTTCTGGTGCCGACTAATCTAGGATTGAGCGAGTTTTTAGACAGACGATGGGCTGTTGAAGAAGAATCCAGTCCCTTCCCAAAATCCTCCTGTATCGTCTGTGGGCAAGATGAAAGTGAAAAAGAGAACCTTCAAAGAGAGTTGTGAGGAAAGAAAATAGAGTAAAGAAGAGAAAAAGAGAGATTAATCAACATACCGAAAATTATTCATACAGTATGGTAAAAGGGTGGCTATAAATTTATATCTAGGTGATGACACATTGTTTACTTTTCGAAACATATGTTTATATGATTTTAGCCATTGTACACTTAAAACTTGTCGAATCTCTTGTGATTGTTGACATTCAATGAAATTCTGGTTCACCTGGTGAATATTCTGTTGACTATTGTGTGTGTGGCCAAGAAAAAAAGTGAAAAGAGAACCTTCGAAGAGAGTTGAGAAGAAAAAAAAAAGAGAAGAGAAAAAAGAGATATTATTCGACTTACCGAAGATTATTCATACAGTATGGAAAAAGACTATATGTTTATAAGGACACATTTTCACACCATCTTGTTTGTTTTGAATAAAAAAACTGTTTTTGTTAGTTTTATTTTTAATTCGAACATTCGACGATAACAATGCAATTTCCCCTGTGACCTTTCTAATAACACTGCTAGCAGTTGACTTGTGAATACCCCCAAAATCTCCAGCAACTACCAAGAATGAACCACTTGCATAAAATCTGAGTGTAATCAACACTTGTGTTACTGGCGATAGAGGATGATTTCTAAAAATAAAAATATTTATAATTCTACAATAACTAAAATAGGTACTAGAAATGCTGACCTATTAGTTGGTCTTTGTAAATTTGCTTCAATGTGCCCCATTAACAAGCGTACATACTCTCTTGATGGTCGAAATATGTTTCGTTCCACAAGGTGAAATGGTCTAACCGATTCCTAAATATCCTTTGTCGCCGAGGGGCTTCAACAATATTCACAGCATCTTCTTCATCATCGGTTAAAAGTTCCTCAAAAATAACGTGGATATCGTTCGCTAACATTTTGCGGAAACGAAAAATCAAAACAATAAAATTGAGGTTATATGACTCATATGCAATATTGACAGGAGCAGGAGAATTGTCGTCGATCGAAAACCACCATTTTCTACAAAGTTAACTTTAACCGACACCCGTTCCACCCGACAAAGTTAACTGCTACATTTTGAAGTTAACTATAACATGTGACGTCATCCACAAGTTAACTTCTAGTTATATGTCGAAATAGTTTTATAATACCCACCCTTAGTATTATAGTCTGGTACACAACAAATTTCGGTACCAAACCAAGCTAGTTACTTAACCAAGTGCACAGTTTATACCACACTGACTAACTGAATTTGGTTGGAATATAATCATTAGTCTGCATACCAAGACACGGTATAAACGAGGACAATGTTTGAAAAATAATGAAATGATTATTTCTATTTGGAAAGCGGTCTTCATCAACCGCCTGGCTCCTAGTGCGTTACCATTAGCAAGCCTATACATGTAATGCATATCTGCAAACTCAGAATTCGAAAATGGACCATGTTTTTCTTAATATTATTGTTAATTTTGATGACTTGAATACGTGACAACTAGACTAGGTAGACAACTGTCAAAACTGTCTATGTTTACAAAACAAAATCTACTCTTTACAATTTTACCTACGAGATATTTTTTTAATCCTTGATAATGCCCAATTTCTTAACAACGTGGAAATGAATGAATTTTATGTTTTTATGCGAAAACCGTACGTCAAAGGCTAAAAAAACTAGATTTGCCCAGAAAGGAATGAGAAATTCAAAAAAACAAAATTACGTTGAGAAAAAGCAGTGGCGTATCACTTTTCTTCGTGAAATGATCCAGTGTAAATCCCGCACGATAAAAATCAAGTTGAATTGGGGCACACAATGCCGAGAAAACGAAAATTATATGTGAACAACAATAAATTGATTGCGTTGTGAACAACAATAAATTGATGTGACATCATCCGGTTGCCATCAGTCATTTCACGAAAGTTGGAGCTACAAGATGTTGGATCCAGTGTCTTGAGTGCAGTTATGGATTGGGACTTTTGGGATTCTATGGATGCAACACAATCCACAATATCACGGACACAAACAACTTGATCTCCTTTTTCATCCCCGTACATAAAACCCCCCCTAGCAATATAATATATGACATGAAAATACCAAGTGGTGCATATGAGATAGAAGACATCAATGCTGTTATTCAACGAGAACTTAAATTGCAAGTATTTCATGGTGCGAAACATGATGTCACCACATTGGATGAATTGTTCAGCCTTCGAGCAAACAATAATACATTCAAATATATGATGCTGTCAAGGTATTTGGTGGACCTGAGACATAAAAACACAATAGCACCCCTATTGGGATTCAAGAAAAAAAAATGCAATGCGAATCGCATCCACGAATCTACATCTCCTGTGAATATTGTACCTGTGAGTATTATTTCAGAGTCTATATATAAATGACGAAGAGAATTATATTCTTTTTTCATTCGATGTTGATGTTGAGTCCGGCCATAATATAGACCTTCAGGACATATTCATATGGAGTTTTTTCTCAAAACAGATCCAAGACTTAACTCCTTGAATATTAGCATGTTACTAAGAAACACCCTGTGTACTATCAACAATGAACAATCAGTGATTGATATAAGTTATTATTCAAAACCAACTGACATAATCAATGACGTCGTAGAAGATCCACAAGCTATAATGCACTGCCGATTTAACATAATTTTATAATTCAGGTTAATATTTTTGCTTCATGATGACGTTTTTATAGAGTTTGCCTCGTCTAAAATTCACGCTAAAGACCTTCTCCAAAGTATGATTGAAGAAAGCATAAACTGTGAATCGATATGAGATTTACCGTCATAAAATCTGTGTCGATCGAGGCTAATTTTCCCAGTCAACAAGCACTAATGCCCAAACTCCAGCATACTTTCGGAATAGCAGATAAAATATTTATTAGTTACGAGTACTTACTCAAATCTTTGCCTTCCTTTTACTGTCGATTCATTTTTATTGTAGTAGTTATCAACGATATCGGGTATATCGTTTCGGAGCTCATTTTCTGATATTTGAATTATTAAGAATTATGCATATGACCTCACGAACATATATACAGTGCGGCTTTTTATACCCCCCCCCCCTCCCCTCCTGTTAAATTAACGACGTAGGATAATAGGACAAAAATATTTTTGAATGATATCACCAAAACTACTTTTTGAAATGGAAGACATTGTGATTGCTCGACAGATGGCGCGGGGGAACACATCAACATATTTGTAGGGATATTTTTCATTTTATTTTTCCAAATAATTGTTCATGAGTGATGATCCAATGAAGCAAGATCAAAGTTACTAGGGATTAGGCTGTCTCTATTGACGTTAGTTAATACATAGTCAATACTACTGATAGTTTCGCGATTACCCCAATGTCCAATTCTTGTTGGTTCGTCAAAAAGGGATATAAAACCATATAATTCAATTATGTCATGCAAAATTATTGCATCAATATTTCTTGTTAGACTGTCAATGTTGAGGTCCCCACATATAAACACATTTTTGAATGTTTCGTAACCTTTGCTAATAGAGATAAAAGTTGCATTATTAGGAACAAATTAACATTGGTTTTTGGTGATCTGTACAGTATCTGTCTCAAATGAAATGGCTGAACATTCAGATGCCAATTTTATTGATAGGTTACAGATATATTCTATATTTAGAAATTTTTTTAAACACCAGTTTTTCCAAGAATAATCGTTCCTCCGTGCTGTGTGAGATTCTACTGAATCTACTGATTTCCTTATAGCCTTCAAGATCTATAATTTGATCTTTATTTGCCCAATATTCAATAAAACCTGATGGATTTACATAAAATGCCCTTCATTCCAACAGTTATTTAATCGATGAACTATGTTCAATTCAAAACGTTAACTCCGTAACTTATAAACTAGAAACAACTTTTTTTTTCTTCAATAGAAAAATTAGGAAGATTTCGGGAAAATGTTCAGCTTTCTAGTTCTCTAATTATCCAATTTCAGAAACAAAAAATATTTCAGGTATGGATATTTTAAACAGTTAATTGAGTCAGTTGAGAAATTATTTTTCAATCATAGTTCGTCCTTCATTGAAGGTTTTCACTTTCCACAATCATCTGCTTGGATTGAAGTGCAAATTGAGGTCGATTAATCAACTGTAAACCGATCAAGTGACTGTGATTTTCACATTTGAGAGTTTTTCCCATTTTAAAATTACATTTTTCATACACAAAGGAGGAGTAAAAGTCATTTTTTTCAAATATCATGTGGCACATCATAAAAAGATAATAAAATTTTCTTCTCAACCATCCATTTTTTTTTAAATTTCGTTAATTATAAGTAGGTAAGAAGTATAGAACGATAGAAGCTTGTGTGATGTATATGTTGTATGTTTATAAAAATTAAAAATAATTGATTTAATAAACAAATGAAAAGTAATTTTTTTTTTCATAATATAAATAAAATAAAAATTAATTAACTAATGTTTTTTTTGGGAACCAAATTACACTTCGAGACCAGACAAACTAAAAATGCCGGGAACCAAATTACACATAAAAATTAGGCAAACCTAAAATATCGGGAACCGAATTACACATTTTTTTCAGGCCCTTCTTAATCTGGGAATCAAATTACATGTTCCCAAAATTGTTATCCTTATTTTTTATTGTACACCCCCAAAGAAATCCATTTACAGGGTGGGAAAATCACAGGAAAAACAAAAACATAAATAATTTGAGAATCAGTAAAGATACAACAATAGTGTAGAAATGAGACATGATACAAAAACTAGAGAAAAAAGAAAATTAATATCAAAAACTGTTTTTTTTTCAATGAAGCAATGCTGCAAGAGAAAATTTCACAACTGTCATTGACAGCATTGACGTTGTTGCAAATTCTGAATAAGGGTGAGTTTTTCTGTACATTTGTTCTAGAGAATTCGAGGTAAAATAGAGTGTCATGTCTTGAATTTACTCTTGGAACATGAAAATTCAGCATACTCAAAATAGCACTACAGTTGATTTGGCCATGGATCACCTTATAAAGGAAAATCAGAGCAGATGTATTCCTTCTACTTGCAAGAGAGGTGAAGTTATGTCTCTCTAGTAAAGCGGTATTACATATTCCTGTAGCAGGGTACGCACCATCTTCTTTGAAAGAGAGATATTTCATAAAGCGTCTATGGATTCGTTCAAGATTATTTGAATGGGCATTATAATATGGACACCAAATGATAGATGCATACTCTGTTTTAGAACGGACATAGGAATTATATAACAGTAGCAGTGTGTTCTTATTCGAGAAATCACGAGTATTTCTGACAATGAAACCTAAAGCCCTAGAACATTCATTGGTAATTTTATTTATGTGTATTGAAAAATATAATTTTTGGTCGAAGGTGACACCAAGGTCACGAACAGAATTGGATCTAGGGAGCACATCATTGCCAATTGAGTAGTTATAGGTGATGTTGTTCTGTTTCCGAGTGAATGTTACAATTGAGCACTTATTAGCATTCAATAGAAGACGATTATTTTTGCACCAAGTATTTACTCTATCTAGGGCGTTTTGTAAAATGTTACAGTCATTCTGGCAGTTTATTTTTATATATAATTTCAAATCATCCGCATATAACAGACAATTGACTCCGACATCCTCAATAATGTCATTTATGAACAGATTGAAGAAAAGTGGACCCAAAACAGAACCTTGTGGAACGCCTGATGTTGGTGTAAATAAAATGGAATTCTGGCCTTGGCACTCAACGTAGAGGGAGCGGTTTTGTAGATAAGAGGTGAAAAAGGTGTTCAAGTTCCCTGAGAAGCCAAATGCATTCAGTTTACTGAGTAAAATATCATGATCAAGCTTATCGAAGGCCTTGGAAAGTCCGTATATATGACATCTACCGCATTATTTTCGAATGAGTTGGATATGTACTGGGTAATACAGAAGAGTTTGTGGATTGACCTACCTTTGAAGAAGCCATGTTGTAACTCAGTTATTTGATTTTTTGACATGGTTGTAAAGTGGTTTATTAAGAAGGATTTCAAAAGATTTTGAGAAATTATTGACTATTGTAATAGGCCGATAGTTTTCTATGTCATGTTTGTCACCTTTTTGAAAACTGGTATTAATTTAGATTGTCTCAACACATCAGGGAACTGTTGGTATTTTATTGAGAGGTTGAAAAGTATTGCCAGAGGTGCAGCGAATACGAGGCACAGTCATGAATCAGGAAAGCTGGTATTTTATCAGGTCCCATTGTAAATTTTGGCTTGATTTTTTGAGAGCTTCACAAACTTCACTTTCAGAAAATTCAGTTATGATCAAAGCATCATTCGCCAAGTTTACGGTAGTATTATTTTGTATGGTTTGACTAGGTGTAGCGTAAGAATTGCTAAAATACTCCGCAAAGGCATTTGCAATGCTTACGGGGTCATTATGTTCAATGCCATCATAGACCATTGTTAGTGGTAGAGATGACGAGTGTTTCTTTTTTTTTACAAATTGCCAGAATTTTTTTGGGTCCGTTTTGATTTGCTGTTCGATATTACGGCAGTACAGTTGGTAGTTAGATTCAATTTCAGACTTTACTTCTCTTCTTATGTTTTGGAATTCAATAAATGCAAGCTGATCCTGGAATTTTTTGTATCTGCACCAAGCTCTATGTTTACATTTGAGTTTTCTTATAATGCTCGAATTATACCAAGGCGGGTAGTTTCTTTTACAGGCCTTAACTAAGGGGACAACAGAGTGAATAATTTCATTCAACTTGTGATAAAACTTATTGAATGCTTCATTTAAATCAGGTATATTTAACAAAAAGTCCCAATCAGTTTCAACAATTTTTTGGTAGAGTACAGGAAAATTTGCTCTTTTATAGTTATAATAGACCGAGTTAGTTTTATTTTTATCATTACAACGTTTACCGATTATATCATATGTAATTAGGAGGGAGGGGTGATGATTGTCTTCTGGAATTAATATTTCAGGAGCTGACTCAACGGTACATATAAGGTTGGCTAAAACCAAGTCTAAAATTTTATTATTGCTGTTTGTGATACTGTTGTATTGATCTAATTCGAAAAAGTTAATAAAATTGAATAATGAGGAAACACGGGGCGATGGCTCCCTACCATCCAGAGTAGTTAAGTATTCACTTAAATTGAAGTCACCAATGAAAAGTATGTTGTTATTGTACAAGAAATCTAATGAGCTCAGTATTTCAAAGAGGGCGTTATGTGATATAATACTTCCATTTGAAAGGCTCCAGCACCACCAATATCAAAGCAGAGCTAGATTCTACTCCCACCCGCCCCTCAAAATTAGGAAACCATTTTCAGTAACCAGAAAATTGCGATTTTACGGAAAAACTTTCGGGGAGAGGTCTGTCTGATTTCACCCCGTATAAATTAATATCAAGGGCATATCAAAGAGGACACACACGTGTTCTTATTATCCAGCGGTGCCAGGCAGGAAGCAATTGTCTCGTTACAAGAACTGAGCCGCATCGAATGACTTTTTGGCACTGAATTCGCCCCGCTAGGGCAGATTCGCGCACAGATAATTGTCATTATTGTCTACCTTCGAGCGTTTGTGTGTCATTTTGGGATTTTGGGTTTCGTGACTTCGTTTAATGTCCCAGATTCGGTGCTGCTCGTACATATGTGGAAAGACTCGGTGCGCATATGTTGTATGAAGTTGTTTCGAAATCAAAAATTAAGAATCCAAATAGTTATTTTAGATGAAAAATAATTCGAAGATCTCACAATCGAGTATCGATGTAATTCACAACTATCCACTGTATGTAATGAACGTTTTTATTAATTTCAAGTAAACTTCGCTTTTTTGGAAAATATAGTATGAAATATAGAATTTTCGTTGATAAATATAAATTATCGAATTATTCAGATACAAAAATATAAATTACAAACATAATGAGAGAGAAATAAGATATTGTGTACGATACAGACGTGTGTTAGTGTGCTCGTGACAAAATCCTCTGCAAATTGAAATTGAAGCATTATAGAGGGCTCAAAATCTCTCAGAAGAGAAGAACTGGATTTGGACGTGGGATGCAGCTAATAGAAAAATTGTATATCTAATCAGGTGGGCACAGAAATTATTATATTTCAATCAATTATATTACAATAAGCATTGCCATCAAATATTCTGCAGCTGCAAAATCAACAGTGCTACAAAACTATCGACTTCTTTCTACACAATATTAGTAAGGGAGCTCATGTACACTTTCACAATATAGGATGTCAGAACAAACAATTAACGAAATACATCAGTTGCTCTTGAAATTGAACCAAAAATCAGATGACCAACAAAAAACACTGTCAGATATCAAAAAAGAGTTGAATTCTTTCAATACTCGCATACGTACGTTGGAAGAAGAAAATATAAAACTGAAAAACGAAGTGGAGGAAGTAGGTAGAAAATCACGTAAAAATAATATAATTGTTTGTGGATTGCCTTTATCTGAAACAGAGGAAGCATTAAATTACCTAAATGACATTCTAGGCACTAAAGTTGATTTTGCTAATCTAAACAATATATTCTTCATTCCGCAAAAGACTGGCCAGCATCAATTACTGAAAATAGAATTCATATCCTATTTAACCAAAGTTGAAGTTCTGAGCAACGTCCGTAAATTGAAAGGATTGGGTGTCTCTATATTCGATGATCTGAGTCCAGCGGATCAAATTATCCATAAAGCCTTACGTTCGTATGTCACAACAGCCAAAAATAAAGGTTTGAAAGCTACTATTCGACGAAACCACCTTCTAGTTAATAAAGAGGAATTCACTTTGGAACAACTAACAGCAGATTCTGATCTGTTGGATGCTTTTAGCACTAACAAAGAAAAAACTGTGGAGGAATTCAAGGTTAGGAAAGGTACAGACGTCCCGAAAAGAACTATAAGAGAAATTCGTTCCAGAATCGCCAAGGGTTCATCCTCATCTCAACAGAATTGACATTATGTATATAAATTCAATCATGGTATTATATTCGATTTATAATTGACCATATCAATAAGGACTTTTTATTTGTTTATTTTTCTTCTTTGTCCAATTCAGTTGCTAAAATTATCTCTTTCCATTTATTCAAAGATAACGTTCATATTAATCAAAACTTGAAGTAATAATAAAAATATTGATTGATTATTCAAGAGCTTTTGATACCTTGAATCACGATATCCTGATTTCTATGTTACATTTTATTGGCTTTGATCCTTTTGCATGCTCTTTCATGAGGTCCTATCTATCTGACAGGTCTCAACAAGTAAAGATAGATGACTCTATTTCTATCCCATTGGAAATATTTCAAGGAGTACCGCAGAGAAGTATCTTAGGTCCTCTATTGTATACTATTTATACTAGCAACTTCTCTTCACACATTGATCATTGTAAATATCACTTCTACGCAGAAGACACACAGCTGTATTATTCATTCAATTTTTCTGATATACGTGAAGCTAATGAACTTATTAACTCTGATTTGAATAAACTTCTTGATGTCACTAATGTGCACTTATTGAAAATCAACTCGAATAAATCTGTTGCGATATTGTTTGGATCTGATAATCAAAGAACTGAGGCCATCGAAATAATGAATATCCGAATTGGAAATGATAGAATTGAAATCAACAATACCTGCAAAAACCTTGGATTGATTATGGATTCCAAATTACGATTCAAAGATCATATAACTTGGAAGTTGAGAAACGCATATACCTCGCTGAAGTTCATTTATAGCCAAAGACACTTTTTGAATGGGAAATTGAAAATACAGTTGTGTGATAGTCTTGTACTCTCTCATTTTAATCACTGCGATATCGTTTATGGCCCCTGTATTGACACTGTCAACGTCAAACGGATCCAAAAGACGCAAAATTCCTGCTTAAGGCTGATATACGGAATAAAACGCCCTCAGCGTATCTCGCATAAATTAAAAGAGGCTGGATGGCTAAGTATCTTTAATCGCAGAAAACATCATATGGTTTGCTTTTTTATAAATTACTATTGTATAAAACACCGGAGTACTTATTCAGGAGAATTACCTTCAGAACAGATGTACACAATCTGAACTTGCGTCGGAAAAACATGATAACTATACCAAAACATAGAAAAGAAATCTTCAAGAGGTCTTTTTCTTATAATATTGCACTATTTGGCGATGTTCTGGATGTACCAAATTTTTCTTTAACCTTACAGGGATTCAGGATTTGGTACAAACGATACTTGTTTGGTCGACAATGATTTTTGATATTCTTTGTTTTTGTTTTATTTTATTTTATATCGATTTCCAATTAAATTCATGATTTTTTGTTATAATATCCTTATATACTCCTAATCTTTTGTTTATTTCTTTACTCAAGGGAGCTGTGGAAGAATTGGCTTTACAGCCTAACAGTTTTCCTATTATTCACTGAATATGAACCTAATGTTAAAATTAAAGTTTAATGTATTGTATCACTTGGTGAATAATAAAATGTATCATTATTATTATTATTATTATTAATAATAATATTTTTATACGTTCATGCAAAAACCAAAACTTTATTGAACTATATTTGTAATATAATCACCCTGTAGACAGAAAGAAGGAAATGTCAAGTTTTGCTTAAGCAGATTCATTATTTTTATGTATTCGGTCGTCCATTCCCATTTTGCATTCTTCTTCAAGTGGCGCTGTAGAGAGGAACGCATTTTACATGGAGGTTTTCAATAAATCTACCATAATACGTAATAGCTCCTAAAAATGATCGTAGCTGAGTAGTATTCTGTGGAATCGGCATTAGTTTGATCGCTTCAATTCTTTATTCTGTTGGATGCAAACCAGTTTCATCGATTATATGCCCCGAATAAGGGTGGGTATTATAAAACTATTTCGACAGATAACTAGAAGTTAACTTGTGGATGACGTCACATGTCAAAGTTAACTTCAAAATGTAGCAGTTAACTTTATCGGGTGGAACGGGTGTCGGTTAAAGTTAACTTTGTAGAAAATGGTGGTTTTCGATCGTCGACAATTCTCCTGCTCCTGTCAATATTGCATATATATGAGTCATATAACCTCAATTTTATTGTTTTGATTTTTCGTTTTCGCAAAATGTTAGCAAACGATATCCACGTTATTTTTGAGGAACTTTTGACCGATGATGAAGAAGATGCTGTGAATATTGTTGAAGCCCCTCGGCGACAAAGGATATATAGGAATCGGTTAGACCATTTCACCTTGTGGAAGAAAACATAATTTAAAAACCGATTTCGACTATCAAGAGAGTCTGTACGCTTGGTAATGGGGCACATTGAAGCAAATTTACAAAGACCAACTAATAGGTCAGCATTTCTAGTACCTATTTTAATTCTTGTAGAATTATACATATTTTTAGAAATCATCCTATATAGCCAGTAACACAAGTGTTGATTACACTTAGATTTTATGCAACTGGTTCATTCTTGGTAGTTGCTGGAGATTTTGGAGGTATTCACAAGTCAACTGCTAGCAGTGTTATTAGAAAGGTCACATGGGAAATTTGTTATCCTCTATTTACATAAAAATGCCAGAGACTTTTGTGTAGTGTTATTCATTTCAAGACTCTAGTGAAGTGGTGTATTTAAATCTTAAGACAATATCATTTGCGAAAACTCTTTGAAGGAGACAAAGTATGCTCTAAATTGCTTGCAAAAAATCTTTTCGGAGTTTCTGTAAGCTTAGTGAAGTCATCGGGATTTATTTTGAAGAAATGTTACACATTATTACTTGTGAATGTTCGAATTAAAAATAAAACTAACAAAACAGTTTTTTTATTTCATTTAAAACAAACAAGATGGTGTGAAAATGTGTCCTTATCACCTAGATAAACATATATAGTCACTCTTTTTCCATACTGTATGAATAATCTTCGGTATGTCGAATAATATATCTTTTTTCTCTTCTTAAGTTTCTTTTTTTTTCTTCTCAACTCTCTTCAAAGGTTCTCTTCTTCACTTTTTTTCTTGGCCACACACACACAATAGTCAACATAATATTCACCAGGTAAACCAGAATTTCATCGAATCAACAATCACAAGAGATTCGACAAGTTTTAAGTGTACAATGGCTAAAATCATATTAACATTAATGTTTCGAAAAGTAAACAATGTGTCATCACCTAGATATACATGTAGTGATATTCACTAAAATGACTTTTTAAAAATAAACTTTATTTTATACTTTGGTTACAAAAAATGATTTTGAATATGACAACTATTCGAAGTGCAAAATGGAAGTTTGAGATAGAAGTGACGTTCTTCGGTTCTTGGGATCCTCTTATAGATGCGGTGGTGCTGACTCAGAACTGAGCCTTGTTTACGGCTTCGGGAGCGCAGGTGGATAAATGCCGACTTGGCTTTGTCCTATTTGCTCTTGCAACAATGTTGCAACTGCGTTGTGGAATTATTGCGTAGAATGCGTGGATTTTTTGATATAACATACATTCCATTCCATACTGTATGAATAATTTTCGGTATGTTGAATATATCCCTTTTTTCTCTTCTTAACTCTGTTTTCTTTCCTCACAACTCTCTATGAAGGTTCTGTTTTTCACTTTTATCTTGCCCACAGACGATACAGGAGGATTTTGGGAAGGGACTGGATTCTTCTTCAAGAGCCCATCGTCTGTCATTAGTCTGCACCAGAACGTTACGTTAATTTTCTCATTGAAAATGATGAAAACTTATTCCAGTACAACAGGATCGTTTTGCCAAGAGAAAAATTGTAGGTTACCTTTTTGCCTTCTTCTTCTTTTTATTTAAAAAATGGTACCTTTATAAAACTGACATTTTGAAGCTCAAGTTAACTTGACCGATAAAATTAAAGTTAACTTCAAAACATGTTTATAATACCGGCCCTAAGTGACACTTTTCGTGAACCACTCACATTTGGATTTCTGTGTTTTCATCCCAGAAGCTTGAAGTCTCCGTAAAACTTCCCTCAATCTTTCTGCATGAAGAACTAAGTTGGGAGCTGTTATCAGTATGTCATCAAGATAACAAACAACGCCATCTATACCAGCTAAAATTTGATCCATGGAACGTCGAAAAAGAGAAGGTGCAAAGCACTTCTCTTTTTCAACGTACCATATTTGGCGGGAATTTTAAAAAAAGTTGTCTGTGATATCGAAAAATGGGTCAAATTGACAAGATATCGAAAAATGTTATCGTGGAAATGTGTTTGGAATCCAACGAGAACCTCAGCATTTACTGATTTTGAACCATATTGGAAAAAAAACGGAAATAGCATTTTATTCCTCTACCCTTACTGTTTTTTCTGGAAACAGCTTCAATAACCTAAATCACATGAGTTTGGGTCAAAACTAATAAAATATTTGTGGAATAAACAGATTAATTATAAAAACACGATTAAGTCTTGTCACTAGGTGTAGTCATGCCCTGTATATTGATGAACATTAGCTCATGCAATATTCTCAACCCGTAAATAAAATTTAAACCAACTAATATTTGTAATTAAAACTCAATAAAACATTATTTATCCTTGCTAAATTTAATATTGGTTAGTAAATTTGAACTTCGATGATTTTTGAATTTTTTAAGGCGGTTTTGAAAAAAGATCTACTTTTTAACCGACCAAACCAAAAAGGAGGAGGTTCTCTAGTCGACACGTATATTATTTTTTTGTTTTGTTTTTTATGTATGACCACGCATAACTTTTTACTGAGACGTCCGATTCCGATAATTATTTCATCAGTGGTGTACTTCGAAGTTTGTCCCATTTGAATTTGAAAGATGAAATCCACCCCTAAGGGTAGCAAAATGAAGGATATTGATCACTCACCCTCTGAATTCTGGTCCGTTAACCGATTCTATCAGGCATAACTTTGTACTGAGTTCTTCGATTTGGATGATTTTTTTTATTAGATAGGGTATACCTCAAAGTTGATCATATTTGGATTTCAAATGAAATTATCCACCCTTACGGGTAGAAAAATAGGGGATAATTGATTGTTCACTTGTGAACATTGTAGTTGACAATGACAGATCGCTATTGTCATTATTTTTGTTCTCCTACATCCGTCACAATCATTATATTCTATGAGAGGATGGAATGATATACAAAATAATGAAATGAACTAACCAGAACAACAAAAATAATTTATATTACAACAAATAGTAAAAGTAGATAATCATATTATTTAACTGGTAATAGTTGAAGTAAGGTGGATAAGTAAGTATTTTGGAAGTAATCAAAAAATGAGTAGGTAGAAATCAGTAGATTTCAGCCACAAAAAATTGAAAAATAAAAACTTTTTAACAAAAAATTAAACCGACGAAATACTGAACTAAAAAATTAAATAAACCCTCCTAGTCTCAATAACTAAGCTCCTAAACTAATGTAAATAACTGATTTTGAGTCGGCGCCAAACGAACAATCAACGAAGATCATTAAATTACTTCAAAAAAAATTATCAGAATGTCACCGCGCAACTCGATTTTACGCCTTACCTAATTCATTTGCTTGTTTGTTTGGCGCCGACTCAAAATTAGTTACTTACATTAGTTTAGGAGCTTAGTTATTGAGACTAAGAGGGTTCATTTTATTTTTTACTTTTCAGTTCCATATTTCGTCGGTTTGATTTTTTGTTAAAAAGTTTTTATGTTGTAACAATAACAAATGTCACAATAACTTATTGACAATGTTGTTGGAGTTGTCGTTCTTTATCAGTTTTTGTAATTTTCAATCTATCAATAGAAATGGCTCCAAAACTGAGTATACAAAAAAACATTGAAATACTATTGCTCTACGGCGAAAATTATCGTAGCACAGGAGAAGTAGCTGAAATTTTCAATGGAAGGCATCTAGACCAAAATTTGCAATTTACTACGGTGGCAAAAATTTAAGGAAACAGGTTCGGTTAAGAACATATAAAAGTGTTCACGTTGAGGATGTTGTAAATAATGAAAATAATGTAAACAATGTTTTATTGACAGTCACTAAGACACCAAGAGTTTCGACGAAAATTATGGCAGAAAAGGCAGAAATATCTCAAACCTCTGTTGGAAGAATTTCAAAGCAAAATGACTTTCACCCACACAAACCAAAATTTGTGCAAGTACTGCGTGACAGGGATTATGACGCTCGACTTCATTTTTGGGCATGATTCCAGGGAATGTTAGAAGACAATACCTACTTAATTCAATTAGGATAAATAATTCATTATTGAGTTTTAATTACAGATATTAGTTGGTTCACATTTTATTTACGGGTTGAGAATATAGAATAAGCTCATGTGCATCAAGATACAGAGCATGACTACACCAAGTGACAAGACTAAATCGTGTTTTCATAATTAATCTCCTGCAAAATGTGTATTCCACAAATATTTGATTAGTTTTGACCCGAACTTATGTGATTTAGGTTATTAAAGCTGTTTCCATATAAAACAAGAATGTATAATGTTTCTTAGTAAGGGTAGAGGGATAAAATGCTATTTTTGTTTTTTTTTCAATATGGTACATGTGGTCCTCGTTGGATTCCAAACACATTTTGTCAATAAAATTTTTCGATAGCTTGTCAATTTGACCCATTTTTCGGTACTACAGACAAAAAAATTTAAAATTCCCGCCGATTTTGTAGTTGTCAGGCATGCAAAAACAAACCGCCACTAAAGTTTTTCAGAAATTTCAATAAAAAATGTTTTTCCCATATGTTACCAACTTTATGACGGACACTGTATACATAAATAACATGACGAAATGTTCATAAAATCACAATATAAAAAATTACCATATAAAAAAATAAAATCAATAATATTCAGAAGCCATATCAAAAAAAGATAAAATTAAAAAAATTTTAAAATAAAAATAAAAATAAAATTTATACTAAATTTAAAACTATACAATTGATTTGTTGAAAATATAAACAGGATGTTCATAATAGAAAATCAAATAACTATCTGAATGAAAATGCAAATTTTCAATTTCAGATTTTTTCTTTTGAGTTAGGGCCTTTTAAGAATATCTATCAGATGTAGTTCAATGTCCAGCGTGGCTTTAGCCGGGAAAGTAGTTGTTTTCTGTTAGACATTCACAAAAAATAACTTCATTTTAATCGTGGATTTTTCAATTCACAGAAAAATCTTTCTATCAATATTCAATTGAGAATGTTTTCCTTTTCAACTATACAATAAAATGAAATCGTTAAAAATAAATGTAAAAGGAGTTTTAAAATTGACATTAACAAAATACGAAAATATATTAATATTGTGATTACCCTACGTATCATTATAAAGGCAATCGGAGATATTTGTTTATCTTTTACTTATCTCTTAAGTAGAAGAATTCTGTTACAACATTCATACAGGTGAAGCTAATAAAGAGTCTATAAAAATAGATGTGCTATGTGGGTGGATAACTCGAGTTAAATTTCTATTGGATTAATTCGAGCCAGTTCATAACTAGTTCCATTGGTTCTGCTAAATAACTGCCCCCAATCGAGAATGTCGAAATATATGCAAACATCGAAGCTATTAAAATAGTATTACCTCCATTCGCGATAGAAATTTTTCATCAGACCGTGAATTTTATAACCATTTAACGGTATTAGGCAAATAACCACGTTCATTCAAATAAATAATGTAAAAATTAGATATCCTGAGTTCCTCTTGCCAATTTAGTGTAGAAATGAAGTAATTGCGGTCATAGAAAATTAGTAACCTTGAATCCCATTGCGAAATTACATCGAGATTCATGACAGAGTGATTCACAGATTGTTTGGCATTTGAACATTTTATAGTTTCTAATTTTCCAACATATCACAGCCAGTTGAGCCAAGGTTGTCCGGCTATTCCTTTTTAAGAATTATTTATTTGAAACTGACCGTTTTCATTATTTATAAGTTTTTTATGTGCATGAACAGTTATACGAAGGCGAAGCATACTTTACGACAGTGACTCTCAGAAATACATTCGACATTTTTGTTTGGCTACACTCTGTCACTTAGGTGGCTAGCCTTGAAAAATGCTTCCGGAAATTCAACAACCTGGGAAATCAGTAGAATTCTTGACGAAATACTTAACATTATTTTCAGACATATCACAAACAAATCATCATTAACAAAAATCGTAAAACTAAATAACAATAAAATCAAACGCAAAAAATGGATTACCGCGGCTATAGTCGAGTCAATAAATCATAAAAACGAACATTATAAAGAATGGCAAAGTAACTTGAATGATGAAATAAAAAAACAAACATATATCAATCACAGTATAAATATAAACGACCTTATTAAAATTATTAAACGAAAGTTTTGACAAGCAAAAGTAGAAATAATGCAAAAAATATACGGAATTTAATAAATCAAAATTAAAATCAATCATAACATAAATAAAATAACTGTTTAGAAAACAGGAAATGAGATAAGGCATAAAAAAGAACTTGCATATATATATATATTATAAATATATATATATATATATATATATATATATATACAAAAGAATAAGGAAAAAAATATTTTTTTTTATTCTCTCTGAGTATATATATATATATATATATTTATATGTATATATATATATATATATATATATATATATATATATATATATATAGGTGTGAAGGTTAGACGACTGTCTAAGTTAAAGAAGAATCCTTTTTAAATTCGGGTATGCAGTCAACAAGGGTATGGAAATTAAAGTGAACTCTTTTTTCTATTCAAGCTTTCGAGTCATTTATTGTCTCTTCATCAGGAACTCTACAATGAATTAAAATTGAACATTATTAGATTTAAACCAAATAGGCATGTGTGTACTTACGAAAGTGAGGTTAAACCCTTTCACTTGCAGCAATCTATAAAATAACATGTCACAACAGACAACACTCTTGGTATAGTCATATACAGTGCCTTCATTTCAAAACTTCCCACCCCTATTATTTCTTTTAGCAGGGAAAATTTCCTGTAGGGAAAAAACACGTAAATTGAGATATGGAGGGGGAAGTTTAAAACCAGTGCCAGTTGTATTTTAGGTTGAATCCCCCTACCCCTAGCTACCCCCACTCAATAATTTCAAATGGCACCCACACACTTGTAACACATCATTTTAAAGATCTTAAAAATCCTCACTCAACCCCGTTTAGAAAACTGAAATTGGTTGATCCGTTCTCGTAAAATAGGGCAAAAAGAAAATAATTGATAACAAAATGCAAAATAAATTAATGAATTTATGGAACCGCTACCACTGACTCAATAACGGTATGTGTATGTTTCTTTTTTACACAGAGTTTTTTGCGTTAGCTGAAAGTGAGATAAGGGCACACAGTTTCTGCTTGGCTTCAGTTAAAATTAAATGGTGAAAACACTTACTTAGTTATTCCTGATTTTAAACTGTTTGTCAGTTGCACTGACAGTAATACAAATCGTAATGGTGTACACTTTACAAGAAAGAACTGAAATTATTTTTATTTATGGTGCTGAAAATAGGTGTGCTCGTATGACAGCCCGGGTTTTTAATGAAATTCATGCAGGACAGAATGTGAGTCATCGATATGTTCTAGACCTTGTTCAAAAATTTGAAGAGATCGGTTCTGTGTGCAACAAAGCAGTAAAGCAGCCGAGAGTTCTGACCGAAGCCGCACAGATTGAGATTTTAGGCCAATTCGCCATTGAGCCGACTACGTCAATTTCGAAAGTCGCTAAGTTAGTAAATATTTCAGTTGGTTCTATACACAAAGTTTTAAAACTAAACAAGTTCTTTCCTTACAAAATGAGTATTCATCAGAGACATGGGGGATAGACAGGGTAAGTGATTTCAATATTCCAAACTTCAATGCATATTATAACAATTCTCATTATAATCAAAATGATGGTGTTTTAGTTGTTGTCAGAAACTCGATTAATGTTCTATCTACTAACTATATTATGACAGAATCAGTTTTGCTGAGACTCTCGCTTGAAATCAGACAGATCAAAATAGGCATTACAGCTTCATATCGCCCACCTTCGACAAATGCAAACACTTATGTAAATGAGTTAAAAGATTTTTTGAGTAATTTACAGGATCATCAAATAGAAATATTCTTAGGTGATATCAATCTCAATTTATCAGAAAAATTTTCAGCAGAAGTAAATAACTACGTGAATACTTTGAATGAAAATGGATTTGAATCATACATTAACTCGGTTACAAGAAAAACTGAAAATACTGCAACCATAATCGATCATATATTTGTTAGACAATCTCGAAATATTATTGAATCTACAATTTTTACTCCAATGATCGTACAAACTAACCTGAGTGACCACTATTCAACACTTTTATGTATCAAGTTTGCAGATCAAAACCAAAATCAAATTCAAAATAATTATAAAAAATTATTTAAAAAAACAGACTTTAATAAACTTGAAAAAATTGTACACATAGAAAAATGGAAAGAAATACTCAACTCCCAGGATGCCCAAGTTGCTTATGACTTATTTATTACCAAAATTGATAGCTATATACACGCATGTACGCAATTGGTCGAAATAAAAAATTGTAACAGAAAAATCAAGCCGTGGATCACTAATGGATTAATAAACTCAATTAAGTATCGAGATAATTTGAAGAGGAAAATGAATATACGTCCTTCAGTAGAATTGAAAGCACAATATACACAATACAGAAATATGTTGAACAACTTACTTAAACGAACAAAAAATGGATACTATAAGTCACAAATTCAAGAAGCCGGAAATAACTACAAAAAAATTTGGGAAACAATAAATTGCGCTTCAAATTCTAAATCGAAGAAAAGGGAACTGGGTAATACAAATATAAAAAACAAAGACCAAATTGAATTAACGGACAATAAAGAGAAAGCAGATACCTTCAATGATTATTTTGTGAATGTAGGAAATGAAATGGCCTCAAAAATAAAAAAAGTTGATACTCTTGCGGTAAATAGAATATTGCCAAAACAGAAGGTGCCGTCTTCCATATTTCTGAAACCCGTCACAAACAACGAAATTATTACAGAGATAGGAACTTTAAAAAGCAACACTGCACCAGGTCAAGATGGTATTTCTGTCAAATTAATAAAGCTCATTCACACTGATATCATTCAACCATTGACCCACATTATGAACCTAAAATTTACGAACGGTGTAATCCCAAACCAATGGAAAGAATATATAATTACACCCATAAAACAGGAGATTATAAAAACACTTGCAACTATAGACCTATATCCTTAATTAGCAATTTTGCAAAAATTTTTGAAAAATGTCTCGAAAATAGACTGATGGACTTTTTCGAAACTCATGACGTACTAACAGATAGACAATTTGGATTTAAAAAATATAACAGCACGGAAAACGCAGTTATAGATCTTATTCAGGAAATAGTGGTGGATTTGGACAGGTCAAGAAAATGCATGGCTGTGTTTCTTGATCTGGCCAAAGCTTTCGACACAGTTCCTCACAATGTGTTATTGGAGAGGCTTGATAATGTTGGTATAAGAGGTCCGGCATCAAAACTGCTTCAAGCATATTTAACAGGAAGAATCCAGAGAGTAAAAATTGATAATACGCTGAGTGATCCACTCAAAATAAATTGCGGAGTACCACAAGGAACAGTACTGGGTCCTCTACTGTTTCTGGTATATATGAATGAAATTGCAAATCTGAGAGAATTTCGAGGCCACCTAGTATCTTATGCAGATGATACGGCTATCGTTTTCAGTGAGGATACTTGGGAGGGGCTGTACAGAAAAGCTGAGAAGAGTCTGATCTCCATATATGTATGGCTAAATCACAGTTTGCTCAGCCTGAACCTTCAAAAGAGTAAATTTATAACTTTCAGTCTAAATAGCATAGATCAACCTAGGAAAAATCATCTAAGCATCCATGAACTTTCTTGTGAAACTCCTAATTGCAGTTGCCCTGTAATAGTGAAAACTGACAAAATCAAATATTTAGGTACACTAGTTGATCAATATCTGAGATGGGATGAACATGCTACTTACATTGCGAAAAAACTCAGACAAATGATGCATAAATTTTATTTACTGCGAGACATTCTGAACCGAAAAAATATGCTATTAATTTATAATTCATTGGCAGAATCCCTCTTAAGATATTGTATAACAATATGGGGAGGACTTAGCAATACTGCACAAAAAAATTTACAAGTTACACAGAATAGTCTCATTAAAATATGTATGAAGAAAACCAGACTCCTTTCAACAACTTTATTATACGAAGAAGCAGATATATTCAATATAAAAAAACTATTCATTTACCATTCTCTACTACACATGCACTCAAAAATAGAACCAAAAATTAACACTAATAAACAGCACCAAACCCGATCAATCACAAACCTTTCTATAGATATACCTCTGTTTTCGAAAAGCCATGCACAAAAATTTATTTTTTTCATTGGCCCAAAATTGTATAACTTAATGCCAATCGAAGTAAAAAATATTAAAAGTTAATTTATTTTCAAGAGAGAAATTAAAAAACTCATAAATGCAAACAATATCAATTTAGAAAAAATTGTATAATGTCACCTATTGATCCAATAAATTGAGCTGACACACGAATTAAATCAACTCAACATTCGATGTGTTTTCCTTCGATTGATACTGGAGAACATAACACAAGCACAGTAGTGCTTAGATGATTTCCTATCAATCCAGGGATACAATGTTATGATTATATTAATTTTTATTATTGTTGTTACTTGATACTGTATTTTTTTTTTGATGACCCGAATTTGATAAAAAATATTTGCTTCAGTGATGAATCAACTTTTTTTCTTAATGGCTTTGTGAATAAGCATAACTGTAGATACTGGAATAATGAAAATCCACACTTGTTTCGGGAGGATCATACGCAATATCCACAAAAAATAAACGTCTGGGCTGGAATTCTGGGAAACGAAATAATTGGCCCTATTTTTATCGAAGAAAATTTAACGGGTCAATTGTATTTAAACTTATTGGAAAATGTAATCGATCCACTCATAACACAGTCCTTGGAAAGCCAAGTTGATGAAGGAGACAACCCGCTCTTGGATGAACAAAATTTACATTTTCAACAGGACGGCGCACCGCCACACTACGCATTGCATGTCCGACAGTGGCTCGATCAACGGTATCCTGACAAATGGATTGGCAGAAGAGGCGCTCTGGACTGGCCGGCGATATCTCCGGATTTGACGCCATTGGATTTCTTTATCTGGGGTTATTTGAAGACAATGGTATACAAAACTCCCCCGCAGGACATTCAGGATCTAAGACACAGGATTACTGCCACATGCAGACAAATTACTAACGAAACATTTACAAACGTCCGACAGGAATTCGAGAATAGATTGTACTTTTGCTTAGCTACCAATGGTGCACATTTTGAACACCTAGTGAAGTAAGGTACATTTATTTCATTGCAATAGCTATTATTTTATTTTTTATTATAATTCATTTTCTTTTTGCCCTTTTTACGAGAACGGATCAACCAATTTCAGTTTTCTGAACGGGGTTGGGTGTGGATTTTTAAGATCTTCAAAATGATGTGTTACAAGATAGGGGGTGCCATTTAAAATTATTAAGTGGGGGTAGCTAGGGGTAAGGGGGTTGAACCTAAAATATCACTGGCACTGGTTTTAAACTTCCCCCTCGATATTTAAATTGACGTGTTTTTTGCCTAAGTAATAGGGGTGGGAAGTTTTGAAATGAAGGCACTGTATAGTTGAAATTTTGATCAAAATTGATCATGATTACTTAAACATAAGTGTGAAAACATTTTTTATAATATATATATATATATATATATATATATATATACCGGGTGATTCTCCAAGGTGGCTAACCCCTATAACTTTTTTATTATTGAAGATAGAAATCGTAATTTGGGGGTTGTGTATTACAGTTCAATTTATATTTTTTGACAAATTTACTCACTTTGCCGTACTTCCGGTTTGACCGGAAACGACCCCAACTTTCGATTTTTAAATGGGACATCCTATATATTTTTACTTATTTCGATCGAGAATGACATTCTAAATCCAACAACACTTCACTTCTCAATATTCGACTAATAAAGTAATTTTTATTCCAATTTTTATTTTTCGAGCTAGAATGCCACGGATCGTGTAAATCGCTTCATTCTTGATCAAGTAACATGGGAAAAATAAGACTTTGAGGCTTATGACTTCACAGTCGTTATAAGAATTATTCAAAAAAGTCGCAAATTAGTCCATTATGGTGCTAAATTTTCAAAATGACCTCCTCCTTGATCACGCAAAGTTCAACTTGTTCAATTGTTGCGCGCACCACATTGATTAGCTGTTCCGTAGTGATGTTCTGGAATGCCCTTACTTAATACTTCATCACGAGTAGCTGATGCTGTTTTATTCACCTGATTTTTAATTGTTCCCCAGAGAAAGAAATCTAGCGGAGTAAGATCTGGTGATCTAGAATATGAAGAAGAAATAATACATTATGAAAAAATATGAGAACTTAAGAATGTACCTCGCAGGCCACTCAATAGGTCCATAAGTGCCAATCCACTTTTCTGGGAAGGTGTCATTCAGGTATTCTCTTAACTTAAGAATTGTGAGATGGCGCTCCATCTTGTTGAAAATAGAATCAACTTGGTTAACCAATGGCAAATCTTCAATGAAATCATTAATTTGATTTCTAAGGAACTGTAGATATCTTTCCGTCGAAAATTATTGGTCCCAAAAGTGTTCCTCCGATAATACCCATCCAGCAATTGATACCAAATCGCTCTTGAAAATTTCCTCTTGCATCAGATATAAATTTGTTTGAGACCAGAACTTTTTATTATTCCGATTGAACAGACCCAAGTTGGCGAATCGAGTTTCATCTGAATAAATAATTTTAAATGGAAAACGTACATCTTCTCTGTATTTAGTAAAAAACCAGTTGCAATAAATTAATCTTCGGTTGTGGTCGTTATCGTAAAGATGTTGGTGTTGTTGATACTTGAATGATCGATAATTATATTTGTGAAGAATTCTCCAAACGGACGAATAACTTATATCATACTCAGAAACAATTTGGCGAATTGACGCCGTACAATTCACTTCAACGTAGGCCAACACGTCTACTTCTCTTTCTCCACTGACGGTGAAGTTATTGGCATTTTCTTCTGGTTCATTTTTTTTTTTTTTTTTTTATATGTTCTGGTTCCCACGAAAAGGGATATCCTGTAATGTTCAGAGAACATCGTGGGAACCAAGGGAAAGAAGGTAGGAGTTGGTGTTCTTCTTAAATTTCTGGAGGTTGTATGCCTCGGGGAACACCTCCCTAGGCAATGAGTTCCAAAGCCTCGCAGTTCGTTGGAAGAATGAGTCTTTGGAAAGTGATGTTCTGCAGGTCTCCAAAGTGACCACGAAGGGGTGTGAAGACTGAACTTGACGGGTTAATCTCGAAGAGACTGCCAAAGGAGGAACGATTGTTGATATTTCAGAAGAGCATCGCCCATGAAAATATCTATAAAATAGAGACAAATCGCCAACTTTTCTACGGTGTTCCAGACAAGTGAGCGAGTTTGTAAGCGAGGCATCACCGACGAGACGAATTGCCCTTTTTTGGACAGAATCCAATAGTTAGGAAATAAAAATAGAGACAAATCCCTCCGGACAAGTGAGCAGCTGACTGGAGGTGAAATAGCTCTTGGCACGAAACAAAAAACCAAGGTTTTGGGATGCACTTTTGGCAATGGACCTCACGTGATTTTCCCAGGAAAGGTTATTGCTGATAGTAATACCAAGCATCGATATGGATGACTTCAGTGGTATGGTTACTCCTGACAAAGTTATGTTAGGCACAGTGAGATCGGCTTTTCTAGAGAAAAGACATGCTTGTGTTTTGTTTGCATTGAATTCTACCAAGTTATTGGATCCCCATTCGAGAATTGTTGCTAAGTCCATATTTACATTGTTAACATTTCTTCCTCGTTCATTTCTGGTTTCACGGGCTGATATAGGGGCCCTGGAAGAGAAAGCGGTATGGAGGGTACTATCATCGGCAAAGCTGTGTACGGGACATGAAGTTGCTTTCAATAGGTCGTTGATGTGGAGTAAAAATAGTGTTGGTGCTAGAATGGATCCTTGCGGAACACCAGCATTTATGAGTAGAGTGTCAGATGAAACTCCATCGACCACTACATGGAGAGACCTGTTTGAGAGAAAACTAGCAAGCAGAGAACACAGCTGAGGGGGCAAGCCATAAGATGGAAGCTTGGCGAGGAGTCCCTGGTGCCAAACTCGATCGAACGCCTTGGATATATCTAATGCCACAGCTAAAGTTTCTCCATACTTTTCAATAGATAGCTGCCATATATGTGAGACGTATGCGAGCAGGTCACCAGTTGATCTCTGATGGCGGAAGCCATATTGCCTATCATTGATAATTCCTGAGTCTTCCAGATATTTCATGGGCTCGATGTTGATGGCTTTTTCCATGCCTTGAAACTATCATTGATAATTTTGGAGGTCGAAATAATAGATAGCAGTGCGATAAGGTCTGTAGTTGCTTGGTAGGGTCTTTTCGCCTTTTTTAGTGGACTGGCTGTACTTCTTGCAATTTTCCAATTGGACGGAAAAGTCTCCCAAATTGTAAGAGTGGTTGAACAACTTGCAAAGAACAGGTGTTAGTTCGGGGGCACATTTCTTGAGAACAATCGGCGGGATTCCGTCAGATCCACAGGCTTTGTTGGTGTTGAGACCCAGCGAAATCTTTCTGATAGTACGTTGGCGAAAGGTGATCTCGTGCATGTGACTGTCAATAGGTGTAATGTTCGGGGGTTGTTTTCCCGAAGAATCCAGAGTGGAATTTCCAGCAAATAGGTGCGCAAAGATATTGGCTTTTCCTGGGCAGTCGTTGCTAGTGTTCCATCTTCTTTGGTTAGGGGAGGAAAAGAGCTGGAAGTGAAGTTTCTTCCCACAGCTTTGGCGAAAGACCAAAATGAACGGGATCCGTTGGGACATTCAACAAGTTTTGATCTTATTTTGGCATTATGAGCATCTTTTGAACATTCTATTGTCTCTTTGCATATGCCTCTAGCCTCAACGTATGCTGCTCTGGTCTCAGGTCCCGGATTTTTTTGCCATCGATGGTATGCTGCCTGTTTGGAAGCCACAGCTCTAGAGCAGTTTCTGTTAAACCAGGTCTTATCGGATGATGTTCTTCTTTCGGTATTCGGTATGTAAGTTTGCATCCCCAACATGATGATTTCAGAAATTGTCTCAGCACATCGTGTTGGATCTACTGAAGAGAAACAAACTCTCTTCCATGGAAACGCTGAGAAAAACATACGAAGACCTTCCCAGTCGGCCGAATTGTAATGCCACATGAGACGGGGTGGTATTGTGCTGCTCGATTTAGCATTCTCCTTTCCAGTTTTGGAAAATAAGGCCGAGTGGAATGGATACGATCAGGGAATCTCTGAGCATAAATTGGAGCTGCATCAGTTGCATTATTTTTTGCTTCTCCGTAAATTAACATGTCAAATTTCTCGTTTCTGGTATAATTTTCCATATCAAATTATAAACTACGCAACAAATAAATTTTTAAAAGTGACAGCACAGTGACAGTTTAGGTAGTCCTGTCAACAGTTCCAATTGTTTTTCACGGATAACTAGAATAACAGGACCTAGTGCATAAGTATACCGAATACGTATTATTTGTTATTAGGTATGATCGCTTCTTGCAATTATTCAGAAAAATAGTGAAAATAAAGTGAAAGTGTGGGGTATCAAATTATTCGCAAGAAAATGATCTTTCACAAAAAGCCGACGAGCCACACCCTTTCCATTTAAAAAAATCAAGTTAACTGGAAAAATTCATATTTGAGACTTTTAAATAATTCTTAAAACGACTGTGAATTCATAAGCCTCAAAGTCGTATTTTTCCCATGTTACTTGATCAAGAATTAAGCGATTTACACGATCCATGGTATTCTAGATCGAAAAATAAAAATTGGAATAGAAATGACTTTATTTGTCAAATATTGGCAAGTGAGGTGTTGTTGGATTTAGAATGTCATTCTCGATCGAAATAAGTAAAAATATATAAGTTGTCACATTTGAAAATCGAAAGTTAGGGTCATTTCCGGTCAAACCGGAAGTACGGCAAAGCAACCAAATATGTCAAAAAAATGTAAATTGAACTATAATACACAACCCCCAAACTTCGTTTTTCTACTTCAATAATAAAAAAGTTGGAGGGGTGAGCCACCTTAGAGAATCACCCGGTATATACTTTTCATGTGAGCTCACCACACACTGATTGCACTCGGTTGTGAAAAAATGTAGTTTTATTTCTATATCTCCGGTGACCGTCATTGTAGCGATATCTCGCAAATACATACCAGTTTTTAAGTCTTATCATTAAATTTCAATCACAAAAAGTTTCATCGAAATTGCTCATACAAAAAAAAACAAATACACAATTTTTCTTCCGACTTAATTTTCAAATATAGATATTTTGAACTGAAAACTTATTTTTATCAAAATAAATTACAGCCTATGTTATCAAGGATTGTTTAGCTTTCCATTTGTAAAACATGTTTAAAAATCGGTTCAGTAATTCCAGAGATTACCCACTACATACAAACAAACAAACTTTACCTCTTATAAAATTAGTACCTATAGAAGAAAGGATCCAATTGGTATAGTCCATCCAATATCAATTGCAGAAGCTGTTTCTATAGGGAGCAAATGAAAACTCACTTCGCTAACACGAGCGTATATGCGAAGAAACGGAACGAAAAATTATCTGTACTACTCGTAAACATTTTCCGTCGGATGCACGGTAGATCAAAAGAGCCGATAGTCAACGTGGACTCGAGTGACGGCTGTCTGTTGTACAACCGATTCGTCTGGGCCAATCAAGTCGGACATCAATGCTGGCAGGTGTGTCTCTACGATGGGAGGTCATAAATCACGCGTTATATTTGTGTTTTAATAGCTCTGAAAGATTAAAAACCAGTAGCGTCTATGGTCTTGGTGTGTGCCGATCGAAATACGTTTTAGGATATAATAATAACCTACATCAAACAATGAAAAAAATTATTTTTCTTTCTTAATGTATTTGTATAAATAAAAGCTTGTCTTTAATTTTTTTTCATTTTTTATTATTCATGAAGTATTTTTAAAATCTTAAAATATCTAAATAAAATTAGTTATCTCCGCCACTGCTGCTCACAGGATTTCGCCACAAGACTTTTTTATGCTTCTGCAATTGATATTGGGAAAACTATAACGTCCTCGTTTGTGGTCGAGCAGATCGAGAAATACATAAAATTCTACAACCCAATATACTCCTTTTTCGTTGATATTTGCAATAAACTTCCAAGACTAGAGAGCAAATACATAATGAGGATGATTTTCCATTTATTCGATGAAAAAGTAAAAATGTGTTCTTCGATTTTGTCAAGCATGTGGCATCCACAAAAGTATTTCCAGTAAAAGTATTCCCATCTAAGATTCCTAGAATGATTCCAATTAAAGTTATTGCTGCGCCTAACAGCATTTTAAAAGTACTTTCTCGGAACTTGACAATGATTTATTCGATGCGAAAAAAACAACATTTGATGATTGAAATAGGCGAATAAATCGTTTGTCTCCTCGGCAAGAATGTGTTTTGACATTCACCAATAATCTGTTCAAATGAATTCTGTTGAATGTTATGAGTGATAATTTGGGGTATTATTCTAACTTGTAATTATTTGATTGAGGTATTGAATAAAAGAACTCGACATACAGATTGATGAAATTCACCACTGGTTCAATTCGACTTCAGTACTATACTAGAGACCGAAAAAAACTGGGAAAATCAGAAACTTCATGAGTGGGAGAGATCCAAGAACTTTAAAAAACTTCAGATTGCAATTGGATACCATCGCAATGGATTTCGGCTAATAAAACGACAGGGAATTTTTTTTTGACAGTTCTAACAACCATTCAAATTTTGTCATTTTGTGTCATATGAAACAATTTCACCCAATCATGTCAACATTACAGTGAACATTTTATAGCAGTCATTTTCAACCAATCAGATGCTTTATTTCGACATTGTTACTATGGTAACCAGCAAATTTTCTGAAAATTTTTCATCCACATTAGCATGTAGACGTAAAATCAATGAGTGGAAATTTCCCGTTTATGTTTATGATAGTTTTTTTTCATTTTTTATTATTTAAATAGTTTATTAATTTTTTTTTATTTTTGTCAATAATGTAATTATTTATTTACTTAACAATTCAACAAACTCTGATTTTAAGGAAAAAATTTTTTTTTTTTTTTAACACTTTGTCGTAAATGGTTGTTTTTTAATTTTTTGTTCCAAAAAAAAAATATAATGCCAATCAAAGTTTTTTAATTGTTAATAAATTCATAATTACATTACTGATAAAACATGTTTTTCCTTCTTAGGTAGAAAATTAAAGAAAAAAAATCTCAATATATTATTTAAATAATAAAAAAATTAAAAAAAAATATTAAATAATTTTGAAAAAATTCGTTTTTTTTCATCTTAATAAACTCTTGATTGAGTCAATGTGCTCCAGGAAGCAAAAGAAATTAAGTAGTCATTTTGTGAGTAATTATTCGGTTTATAATAAAATCGGCGGATCCAAAAAAATTACTCAATTAACATTATCAAAATCTAATCAAAAACATATTTTCCAACAAAATAACATTATTTCAAGTGTTCAGCTGATAGTGTAATTTTTTGAATTTTTAAATTCTTTTTATTTTTAAATTTTGTGACGCTAATATATTTCCCATGATGAAAAAGTGGAGTTTTTTTTCGTTGAAGCCTTTGAAAACTTGGCTGCGATCAACGATCAACAGGAGCGGTTGGTTGGATTAGCTCTTCTTCATGTTCATAGAGATGTGCAAATATAGATCTTTCAAATGTTATTGAAAGGTTTGCAAATAAGACAGGAGACTGGATTTCATTTAGTGTTTTTTATTTTAACGAGAGATATCTTTGTTTTTGTACCTATAAATAGAGTTATATAACTTCGTCCCCCCTCCCAAGCTGACTTCCTAGATACGCCACTGAATCGGACCATGATCACGGCTATCGTCGGCCATCTTGGAGCCGCAATTTTGATTTTATGAATTTTGACAAAACAATCTTAATCTTTGACCCCGAAAACCCCTACATACCAATTTTGAGACGAATCGGACCATAAACACAAATCTCGTCCGCCATCCTGGAGCCGCTATTTTGTTTTTTTCTCTAACAAAAATTCTACAATCCATTGTCACGGGAACTATGAACACCTGCCAAATTTCACGTCAATCGGACTACTAGAAGTGGATCAAATTTAACTTGCAAGATTTGATTACAGACATACACCGGGACAGGTGAAACTAAATGCTTGTAGAAACGATTCGCATTTGTGTACTGTGAAACTAGAAAACCACTCCATCATAAATTTTAATAACTCGAGTCCGGAAAAAGTTGATTGCCTGGTATCATAAAATATTACAACACACTTGCAGATAGATAGATATAATAAAGCTTATTAGCAGAATGAGTTCTTTGCAATGTGAGGGTCATTGGGAAAATTGGGCCAAGGGTATAACAAATTGAATAGCACACTGTGCTGCGATCGTTGTAAGAAATGAGGAATAGTAATATCGTTAGTAGATTTAAGAGCGACTGAAACTGAATATATTCTCTTGGTATCTGATACGAACGACAGTGAAGTAGAATTGAAGTTGGTCAGTTTAAGGTAGATTTCATAAAAATCCAATGTATGGCGAAATTTACTGACTAGCTGCACGGAAAGAAATAATAGTTTAAAAACTAAAAAACACGCTTTAATAGAAAACTAAAGTAAAAAGTAGAAAATAATTTTAAATGAGTTTGAAATAAGAATACAGTGATTAACAACAAATTTATTTCATCGTAAAAAAGCGTGGGGTGCTCGATGTCAATTGTTGTTAATATTTCATGGACAGATATTGGTAAAAGTAGAATCATTATGAAAATATCTTAAAAAGCACCCCACGCTTTTTTACGAAGAAATAAATTTGTTGTTAATCACTGTATTCTTATTTCAAACTCATTTAAAATTATTTCCTACTTTTTAGTTTAGTTTTCTATTGAAGCGTGTTTTTTAGTTTTTAAAATATTATTTATTTTCAACTTTTTAGTTTTGTTTTCTATTAAAGCGTGTTTTTCTGTTTTTCAAACTATTATTATTTATTTTTTTTAACTATTATTCTCCAATTTTGAATAGAATCGGACCATAATCATAAAACTCGTCCGCCATTTCGGAGCCGCCATCTTGAATCCTTCAATTATGACAAAACAATCATAATCTCCGACCCCAAAAACCCCCACATACCAATTTTGAATAGCATTGGACCATAATCACAAAACTCGTCCCCCATTTTGGAGCCGTCATCTGGAATTTTTCAATTTTTACAAAAGAATCATAATATTGGACCCCAATAACCCCCACATACCAATTTTGAATAGAATCGGACCATAATCACAAAACTCGTCTACCATTTTTGAGCCGCCATCTTGAATTTTCCAGTTTTGACAAAAGAATCATAATCTCTCACCACGAAAACCCTCAGATACTAATTTTGAAGCGAATCGGACCATAATCACAAATCTCTTCTGCCATATTGGAGCCGCCATTTTGTTTTTTCTCCAATACCTATTTTCGCACCAATTAAGTTGCCTGGGCATTCTTTGTCCCACTTTAATACCTACTGTTCCACAATAAGGGCAAGATTACTACAATATTTGTCTAATAAGACTAAATGTCTACAACAAAGTCCAAGTTTCCAAAAATGAATTCCTCAAAGTAACTTGGTCTATTATCAGATATTGAAGCCCGAATCGATTCGGATGAGCATGACATGATACAATTTACTCTCATCAATAAAATGATAATTTATTTTGGAGCTGAATTTTAGAAATCTATAAAATGCCAAGTAGAAATTCGAATAGAATTAATGAACCAACAACTATCGAGTAGCTGCCAGAATGGGAATATAATCCTAACCTACACTTCCCAAAGTCCAAAGATCAGATCCATCATGTTACTTATGTGGTGCATAAGAATATTCTACTATGTGCTCCACGTCCTTTAATGACATTCATCATCCATTTTTATGAATAAAATATGAAAGCAAATAAGTGTTAATCAATGGATTAACAGAATGAAGGCATAGATAAGCTGCGTTCAACAAGCTTCGTCTGTCGCCAGCGGTAAACTACTGCCGTGACGTTTTCAATGATACGACAAAATGAAATTCAATGAAGTTGGTCCAGCTGAAGCAAATGGGTGAAAAAATGTATTGAATAAAGTGCAAGAAAACGACAGCAAATAGCAAAACAATAAAAATTGATGTGTTGAAACGATGACTTTGAAAATTTCAACACTAATCATTGCGGCGTCCGGAAATGTCGAATTAAAGTTTTTAAGCAAATCATATCTCGATTTTTTGAGAGGTAGTCACAATTGGCAAACAAATTGAAATGGATATTTCCGTGCACGGCATTCTGCAGAGTTAGCAAACTACAATTTTTGAGCCAATCACTGCACACCATTTGATATTTAAAATGTTATGATTGGCTATGTCTCTTCGGATAGAGATTCCCTCCTTACACTGAGATAACATTATCATGGATATTATTATGGCAATACTGAATACAATTATCGCGTACTATTTTCAATACCACTGATATTTGATGTTCAATTCCAGAATAAACACTTCAATTTCAGAATACATACTTATTACGGGGTTTTGTAGTATATATCGCTTTCTTTGAGTAACCAGGTTAAGGCTAGACAGAGATACTTGGTTTTACCATCAACAAGAAGTAGAAAATAATGTTTACTTTTTCTTCGTATTAAGGAGTAAAATGATCATTTTAGTGTTTCTGCTCAGAATATCGAATAACAACAATGTACATTTATTATCCACAATTCCAAATCAACCAGAGAACGGATCGTTAAGACATATCGCTTGGAAAAACATCCCATAACAAATTTGTATTTCATCACGTGACCATATGTGAAAGGGTCTGAAATCCCAAGATGAGGAAAATGGACAAAGTCAGGAATGAAGATTACTTTCGACTTTGCATAAAGCCTATGTGTTCTCAAAGTTGCAATTTTAGGAAAATGCGACTTAAAGGTCCCTTATGGGATAGACGCCATATTTTTTGGCTTGAAGCATTTCCGCCATTGCAAAAATAATCCATAATTTTCTTGAATCGACCACATTTTAATTATAGATAGTCAAAAAATTGGAGTATAAGATATGTATATACATACTTCATCTATGAAATTAGTTTCTGCAGTGTTTGATGAAAAAAGTTGTTAAAGTACACTTAATTTAATCAATTTTTTTCATACAAATTTGATATTTTGAAGCGGCCCACTTGTTTCACATGAATAAAATTCAAGATTATCACAGAAAAGTTTCTATCGCAAATAAAATCCGAACTAGATGTGAATGCGAAACCATCACTTGCTCACATCATTATCTGCTGTACGTTTCTTGACAGTTTTTTTTTTCATACGCCAGGTTCATCTTCAAAGTTTTTACAAATAAAAATGTAGGTTAAGATACACAATATGCAGTAAACATTTATTATCTTCTTCTAATCTTCTACTGTTTGTTTTAATATAGTGTTTATAACCTGAAATAGAAATGACAAAATTTTTACCATCAGTCGACTATTCTGAAGGCAATTTTCCTTATTTATGTCTTCGACTTATTAGGCAAAATGTCTTGATTGCCCAATTTTCGACTTCTGGATTACTTCCAATTTTTTCCCCATATTGGTAAATTTAAGGTAATTATAACGTAAGGATTACCTTCGCCAATTGGGGCGCTGACCTATTTGAAGGACGAAATGACGTAAATTTCACCTAAAATGTTTGTTGGGTTTGGTCAAGGCTATTCACAATGAGTCGCACATAACAGAGGAACATATTTTTTCTGAAAATGTATTTTTTGTGTCATTTATTGATGAATTAATTCAGGCACATCACATTTTGATCAAAAATTATTTTTTTTCAAATGAAACCCCTATGGGCCACCTACCTGTCTCTCTAGAACATTCATTAAGGAAAAAAATGACATATCATTTTTGTATTTCGGTGCAGTAACAAATTGTATACATTCAAAAATCTACAACTAGTTCATCAGTTTCCTTGCAATTCGAATAATTTTTCAACTCAGTAAGCTGTGGAAAACAACATTTCTGAATCTTGTCAACTAATTGTGTTTTGCCGTCATCTTTCATCTCAACTCTCGAAAATTAGTTAACTTCCGGGAATTAGTTTAGTAGAAATGTAAAATCAAAATTATAGGTTCACAATAAGTGAACCTGTTGATATGTTATCAATTTACGGAGAATGTCTTGAAAACATTGTCGCCGCTTGTCAGTTATACGCTGAACGATACCCACACAGAAGACACCAACAAAGAAACTTTTCCAAAAATGTAGAGAGAAGATTCCCAAAAAAAACCAACAATGGAGAAGATGATCATAAGTGAGGAGGCAGAAATGAATGTTTTGCTTATGTTGATTTTGATCCAACCGCTTCGAGGCGGGAATTGGAATACCAATGCAATGTCAGTCGAGAAAACGCTAGAAGAATAAAAAAAACACCATTATCGTGCTTATAAGTATAACTTACACAATTAGTTGACAAGATTCAGAAATGTCGTTTTCCACAGCTTACTAAGTTGAAAAATTATTCGAACTGCCAGAAAACTCATGAACTAGTTGTAGATTTCTGAATTTATACAATTTGTTACTGCACCGAAATACAGGAATGATATGTAATTTTTTCCTTAATGTATGTTCTAGAGAGACATGTAGGTGGCCAATTGGGGTTCCATTTGAAAAAAATTAATTGTTGATCAAAATGTGATGTGACTGAATTGCTTAACCAGTAAGTGACACAAAAAATTATTTTTCAGAAAAAATTAAGTTTTTCTGTTATTTCTGAATAGCTTCGACCAAATCTCATTTATCCACGAGGTAAAATAAAAAAACAATTTTAATTTCAATTGTTCAAAAAAAAATACATTTGACATGAGGTTTGGACTTGTTTTGACCTGTTGAACTTGAATATGTGAAAATATACAGGGTGTTCCATTTGAAAAAACAAAGTTACTGGCATTTCCAGAAAAACCGGGAGTCCGCCATATTGGATTGTAATGTGATCAAATCCGAAATGGTTGCTTATATAACTGTACCAAATTCCAGAAAAATCCGTTCACGAATGCAGAAGTTACAGGGGTGGCCCGATATCCTGTGTCACCCGGTATGCTGAATTCATCCAACTCTAACATAGAATAAACTTGAAAATCAGTCGAAGTCGTTCTTTTGCCTCACCTCCGAATATCGGAAAAAACATCCCCACCAAGGTTGAGTAGAACCCTTTTCCACCCTACGCTCATGTTCCCACGAAATTAAAACCAGTATCCTAAACGTCTGCCGACACAATAAAGAACGCTGGGGTGGATGTGTGTCCAAATATTTACACTGTCGGCTGAAATATTGTTTTTTAGGAACGCTTTCAATTTAGAAATTGATATCGATTCGGAAACACTGGGCTTGGTTTTATGGCAACGTATGTGAGTTTCATGTAAATGTTTCTTCTGTTTTATTTTCTGAAAGGCGTAGAATGTTGGCCTATTTCATTTTAATTCGTTATTATTTTTCTTGATGTATGTGTCATGACCACTCAAACAAAATCGCAATAAACTCATAATTCAGTAATTTTAGGTAAATTTCAAATAAATACTACCTATTGGGGACGTCACCGATTATATATTGTTATGTTATGTTATGCCAATTAAAGGTTTAAAAGGAAAAAAACAATAAAAAAAAAGAATAATTACTAAATAGTTATTAGTTCCAAGAGATTTTTTTTAATAACTTTTGAAGTTCTATTTATTTATAAGCCTTTGTATAATATGGATAGATAAAAATGTCAAAATAATATAACACAATCAATTTCATACACTGTCATAATGATCATAAACCATAATTGGAAAATAGCCAACAAAAAGTCTAAATTTACAAAATTTGCATGAATGAAAGATGATCAACACATTTGTAAATTTGAAACATACAGTATATGAAATCGGAGATAACTAAAAGTAACCAATGGTAGAACAGCAAACGTCTTCATGATAATAGCCAATCAGAGAATAGATGGTCATAGGTAAAAATTGGAAATTGTGAAGGAATAGCAATTGGTTGATATCATAAGCAATTATTATTAGAATTTGTAAATAGTAATAAGTATGGAAAAATAGTTGGATATATAAATTGAGTAAGATAAACCTAAACAGTGAAATGTGACAATTTAGTGCGCGAATTCAAAAATTCAAATGGGAAAAAACAAGAAGGAAAACTGGTATCGAGGCAACAGAAAACAAAGCCAACGAAGGAGATTGAAAATAAAATTAGAAGGGAATGGACGCAACATTTTGAGAGAACAAAAATTGAAAGAATTCCAACTTTTGAAGAGCAAAAATAGTATTACCTGAATTATATATCATTTCCACGTCTCCAAAGCTGATTTCTACATCTGTATGGTTCCTGAGTTATGGTATTGGAGTTCCTGATAGCGCTTGTAGTGAAAAGGTATCCAGTTTCAGGGCATATCTTGAAACACCGACATCTCCAACAGGTATAAAAACTTTAATAGTGCATTTTCGGTCCTGAACCATTTCACCAATAACGTATTTCACATCTGAATAACTTTATTTCACCTCATTTTGAACAATAACAGAAAACTTTACTATCACGGAAAAAGTGAGGTTCTGTTTATCTATCCATGATTTCAATTTTATGATTATCCGTGAATATTTGTATACTCCCACTAGTATAAGTTATTTCTCGTAGGCCAGGTATTTTAAGTCTTCCTGAATAAAGGAGATAATTGTTTTTGATATTTTGTTGTTTGTTCTTTCACAATGATCAACAAACATACCTACGACCATTGAATAACCTGAGTTTGACATATCAAATAAGGGCTAAATTGCTTTGAACCGGCTATCTTGAGATGAGGGCGTACCAACTGTGCTAGCTGTGGTGAGAAAAGGAATAACAATTGTCAGCTACGTGACGAGAGAACAGTGACGTTCGTTAGCAATTATTATTACCACATACAAATTATTATACAGGGCAAAAATATCTATCTATACCATATCAATTTGGCACATAAGAATAGCAAAAATTATTAGCTTCATTCATTTTATAAAAACAATTTATATTTTTCAATTCATCAAAACATAACAAAGGCACCCAAAACGTGGGGAAAAATATTACAATATATTATATTTAAAAAATTCATCATTACATAATAATATATATATATATATATATATATATATATATATATATATATATATATATATATATATATATATATATATATATATAACAGTGGGGAATAACGGGGATCTTCAGTCAGCACAAATGTTGAACTATGAAAAACTCTTTAATACGTTGGACCGAGCTTTCGTTTCAATTTCGAAACTTCTTCAGGGTCCTAAAATATGTAAATTACATTATTGAGAAAAAAAATACTTAAAATGAAGGAAGTACTCACAGTAATCTGAGTGGTTGATTAATGAACATTAACTTTAAAAAAACGTAAAATATGTAAATATTTGTCGGAATGGTGTTATATCTTTGACGTTTCGAGTGACATTGAAGGATTTGAAGTGACAACCTATGATTAATCGTAAAAAAAATATAAAATATGTAGTGGGTGTGTTGATTTTTTTTATTTATTCTTTGAGAATCATCAGTTTTAATCCATTTGTAAAAGATAACTGTAGATTTTGCTAAGATTCTCGAATTCTGTTTTTTTGTTCATATTTTGATTGGATTTATTAATTTCAATCATTTCAAGAAATAATCTTTTAGATAATTTTTTTTCTGAATGTAAAACTTGTGCTTCCTCGAATGATATTTTATGGCCTGTTTCAATAGCATGTTGAGCTAATGCACATGATTTCTTGTTGAGTCTTATATCACTTCTGTGAGAGATAATACGATTATTCAAAGTTCTTGAACTTGTACCAATATAGTTCAAATCACAGTTGTTACATGGTATGCTGTAGACAACATTTGATTTCTTCAAATCTGGTGTGGGATCTTTTAACCTCGTATTTAAATTCCCAATAGTCTTGACATTTTTTTGTGAAATTTTTATGTTACTTTCATTCTTGAATAATTTAATTATATTTGATGATAGAATTCCTATATTAGGAATTGAAAAATAAATTATCCTTCCATTATTATTTTCCGAATTTTGATTATTGGTGTCATCATTATTAATTTGTCTATCAGAGTTGGTATTGAAAAGAATTCTGTTAAGAAGGTTTTTGGGGTAAGAATTATCTAGTAAAATATTTCTGAGAATTTTAAAATTTTTGTTTTTTAATGAAGGATGAACCAACATCTCGATTCTTTTTTTCATACAAAGAATCGAATTTATTTTCATTCTTTTTGAGTAACATAAAAATTTCACAAAAAAATATCAAGACTATTGGGAATTTAAATACGAGGTTAAAAGATCCCACACCAGATTTGAAGAAATCAAATGTTGTCTACAGCATACCATGTTACAACTGTGATTTGAACTATATTGATACAAGTTCAAGAACTTTGAATAATCGTATTATCTCTCACAGAAGTGATATAAGACTCAACAAGAAATCATGTGCATTAGCTCAACATGCTATTGAAACAGGCCATAAAATATCATTCGAGGAAGCACAAGTTTTACATTCAGAAAAAAATTTATTTAAAAGATTATTTCTTAAAATGATTGAAATTAATAAATCCAATCAAAATATGAACAAAAAAACAGATATCGAGAATCTTAGCAAAATCTACAGTTATCTTTTACAAATGGATTAAAACTGATGATTCTCAAAGAATAAATAAAAAAAATCAACACACCCACTACATATTTTATATTTTTTTACGATTAATCATAGGTTGTCACTTCAAATCCTTCAATGTCACTCGAAACGTCAAAGATATAACACCATTCAGATAAATATTTACATATTTTACGTTTTTTTAAAGTTAATGTTCATTAATCAACCACTCAGATTACTGTGAGTACTTCCTTCATTTTAAGTATTTTTTTTTCTCAATAATGTAATTTACCTATTTTAGGACCCTGAAGAAGTTTCGAAATTGAAACGAAAGCTCGGTCCAACGTATTAAAGAGTTTTTCATAGTTCAACATTTGTGCTGACTGAAGATCCCCGTTATTCCCCACTGTTCATACCAATTTTCAGTCGTTATTTCTAAATTCATATATATATATATATATATATATATATTGTTATGTTTAGAAGTACGTGTTAAATGTTCAAAAAGTACGTGTTAAATGTTCAAAGAGTTAAAATGAAAATTATAAACTGAAAAAGCACAAGAAATAACAAATGTTCATATTTAGTAATTAATGCTATGTTATTTTACAGTTTTTCTGAGGATTCTACCGTTTTTCTGAAACCTTATATAATATTAGCCGATACCTATGTTTTAAATAAACATGTTTTGAACATTGCAAGCAATTGGCATAATTTAGAAAAATTATAGAAATCAAAATTTACTAATATATTTTTGAGCACAAGCAGACAACAAAATGTTAAAGTTAGAACATTCTGTTCATGAAATTAGATCTGAACACAATAGCCAATGAGATGCCAGGAAAGATCTTGATGCAAAATTAGGAATATTCAAAATATGAAAAACAGAACACGTCAAAAATGATTTTTAATATATCATATATATAGTATGTGAGGTATTTAGAAACTATTAGTGAATAAAATCTGTCAAATAAACGAAAATAATGGAAAAAAAAAAAACCAATTTTAAAAAAAAAAAAAAGAAGGTGGTATCAAAGGTGAAAAATCATCAAGCTAGGGAGATTAAAAAAATATTTATGGAAGAACCAACTCAACAAAATTTAATTTGGAAAATCAAGCATATTTCGCTACAAACACAGTTTATTTGCCACCACACCACAAGAAAATACCAGAAAGAACATTAGCTGATAAAAACCAGGTAAATAACGAATTTTACCTCCTCATTCCATACATATACCAGTCCAAGGACGAATTCACAGTCGAACTAAGGGGCTGCAGAATGGAACAGCAGTTTCTAAGAACAGGAGAGTGATCTAAGGCACTGAACATTTCAAGAAGCCACAGCTACTTTAGAACCATAAAAGTTACAAAACTCACTGCATTTTAGAAGTAAACCTTTTAAGAACCCCTTCGATGAGAAACTTTCATAAATTGGGTTATAGACTAATTATTTCACTGAACTCAACATAACCTACAAAAATAGGTTGTATTTCACTTCTTTTTATTATCACATGTATTTTTCATGTATATTTTGCTATGAAACACTAATTTAAGTTAATTATCGCAGAATAGGTAACAGTAAGTCTTCCTGAATAAAGGAAATTATTATTTTGATGAATTTATGACTCATTTTCAATAATTGATCAAAACGGTTTGCCATTTTTCTGAAACTGACATCAAAAACTAGCAGAGGGCTCTACAGTAGAACTCACTCCTGAGATTCCATAGGCGTACCGATTGATTTAGCTGAGGTAAAGAAAGTAAGGTAAAAGAGTCAAATGGGAAAAAGGTAAAATACATAGCCGGACATTTGAATTATTTATGAACATATCAAAGGGCAAATAGCTGAAGGAATTGAAAATAGTAAAAAAAATATTTTTGTTGTGATGTCTGATTGTGAAAATAATAAAATAAAACAATCCACAATCACCTCAGCATAGCAATATATAAATATATATATATATATATATATATATATATATTGTTATGAAATCGGGACAATATATATATATATATATATATATATACAGAGTATAATGACGAATGCCATTTTATAACAAATTACGTGGTTGAAAATTCGACAAAATTGTGGGAAGCGCCACTTGCCTAACTTCAGCTGTTTCGATCAGAGCTGTATGTTAACGCAATTGCCGATACAATAAACATTTAAATAATGTGGAATGTTGAATTTATTTTGTGGCAAATGTACAAAAAGAGTACATTGCTTGCAATAGATATTCAATAGATATAAATTCAATTTCAAAGTGACGAAAACAAACGAACCTCGTTATATCCAAATTGCTAGATAAAGTCAGAACTAGAAGATGAGGTCAATACAGCTTTGAGGCACTTATCGAATTATAATTATCACAAAAACAGACACATTGCATTGTTTTCAAAATAGTATCGGCCATCATTGTGATTGAGAATAACATGTGAATACTGTTGCCAACTACTGTTTCCAAGATTATTTGGTTCTTACAACTAAACACCAAACTGTTCCCTGCGTTTTTTGAAGAGTGGATTCTGGTTGGTTTCTGGTTGGTCAGGAAAATACTTTCCATATATAAAATGAGTAAACGCTTCGGGTGTTTTCGTACTAGAGATATTAATAATATAAATTAGTTTTTATAGAATGGTAAATTTTCACAATTATATCGCGATATTGAGGCTTCAAATTGACTTGAAGGGATCTCCAATTCCTTTTTCTAGTATTGCATGATTCATTAGTGGTAAGCTTTGGCTTTAAAATGCAGTCGAAGAGTTTTATATACCTGCTACAGGTTTATGTTTTGTTTTGTTTTGCTCATATTATTGAATCTGAAATAAGAAACATGGATCCATTATATCATCGGCGATGAATTAGATAACTATGTGCCAGTAATACAAGGATTAAAACTTCCGATTAGATTATCAGGATTGAAGAAGTTATCTAATTCATCGCCGATAATATAATGGATTTTTTATAAATGTATATGGTTATTGAATAATTCTTATTGCAAATTCAATAATATGAACAAATCACAAAGCACAAATTTGTATCAGGTATGTAAAACTCTTCGACTGCATTTTAAAGCCAAAGCTTACCACTAATGGTAAATTAGTCGGTCAAAATGGGTCATATATATATATAACATATTTAACCTTCTGCTCTATAGATATTTCCACATTTCATAAAATATATTAATTTTTTTTCTAATGATCCATCGACTGACATGCAAGTTACTGATTCCATACCACATAACTAATCAGGATTAAAAAAAAATCCAACCAACTGAGAGGCAGGGAAAAATATATCATTCCACTCTCGTTTCAAAATTGAAATATTTTGATTCCAATCTGTTTCAATATCGAACGAAATAAATGAACAATATCATACTTTGAAGTGGTCATGGAAAAAACAAAAAAAATGAAGGTCCTTTTCATTGTTTATCAATTCTCGAAAAATAATTACACCAGCGGCATGAAAATATTAATTAAATAAAACAGAATATGTTTTTGACAATTAATTTTCGAGCTGGACATTCGATATAAAAGTATATCCATAAAAATTAAAAATCGCTATCGTTTATTTTGGAATGAAATAAATAAAGCACGACTCGGTTACAGTAATGGAATTAATTGTGTCGAATCTGAATAAATAAATAAAAATTCTGATCCCGAATGAATTTTAGCAATGTTTTTTTCGATCGAACTACAAAGCCAAAAGTTCATTGTGAAATAATTCAATCAATTTAAAAGGGCATGTGAAATGAATTCAAAGGGAAAAATGCCAACTGTTCATGAATAAAAAAACCGCAATATTCAATAGCTTCCGGGTAGTTCGATTGTTATTGTAATGTTTGAAAAATACACTGAGTGATGTGGCCTTATAATTTAATGGTGCTTCGCCCACGTGGTTTCCGAGTATTTTACAAGCTGCAAATATATATATATATATATATATATATATATATATATATATATATATATATATATATATATATATATATATATATATATATATATACAGGGTGAGTCAGAATAAGACCGACACAAACTCCGACTACAGATTCCTCACCTCATTTCGAGGTGAAAAGTCGCTATCATCCCCTCTGAAAGTACGAAAAAAATTAAGATTTAATCTGTTTTCCCCAAAAACCACGAAGGAAAACAATTCAAACTTGGTAGACTAATCAAGGTTTATCAACGTGCTAATTTGAAGTTATAATTTTTTATTTTCGTAAACCAGTGGCATAGTTACGATGGTATGTGGTCATATGTTCCTTCATATTTTCTTGGGACAAGTGAATAGACAAATGAGCGTTTGACATCAGTTCGGCTCATCGATAATCAACCTAAAAGTCATGACATTCCATGTGCCTGAAAGTGGAGGTTTCTGAGATAATTGAGAAAAACCGAAGATAAGTACTCTTAATTTGTTGAAGTTTATGTTGGAGTATTATCTAGGAAAATATTATCCAATCAACATGATAGAAACGGTTTAGTGGGTACACTACATAGAAACAAACAAGGCATTGAAGCAAATGTTCAAATGGGCAACCATTTTGTTCAATACAAAATTGGCATCTCCGTATCATCGACTGTCGCACGCTATTCCTGGTGTATCCTGTATTAACGTTCATGCTGCTAAAATTCTTGGCATTAAATATTTCACAGATTCTACAGGTGTTTCATGCACTAGGGATTTAAGGTATTCCCACAAAAAAAGTCTAGTGAAGGTGAATCCGTAGAACGTGCAGGCCAATGTATGGGACCACGTCTACCTATCCACCGATCATGGAATGTTTAATCATGAAATTGACGAAAGATTCGTTGGAAATGGGCCAGTGCTCCGTCATATTGATACCACATTCTTTGACGAACCAATAGAGGTTCGTCTTCAAGTAGCCCTGGTAAAACATGTTCGTGAAACACTCGGTAGTTCTGCCCATTCAAACGGGGAGGAAAAATATATCCAACGATACGATTTTCAATCATTCCTACCCAAATATTCACTGAACACTTTTCTTGTAGCCTCTAAGAAACATTCCATGCGGATTTTATTCATCCCATAAATGGCTGTTCCTACTAGTGAAATATTCATCTCTTGTGAAACATGCCTCATCCGTGTATAGAACATATCTAGGAAAGTCGTTTGCTCCTTCATACATCCTCAAAAACCATTCACAAAAAAATCTACGAGGGCCATAATCACCAGCATCTAGGGCGAAATGGATACAATAGTTGTTCACGTGCTACCCGACTTACTGTTGATTGTGACACTTGTAACCTATACGAAATAGCCCGAGCGCTGGTAGAAGGATCTGCTGCTAATCGTTCACGAATTTGTTCTTCTTTAGTCGACTATCTCTTCTTGTTCTATTCGCACCACAATGGTGTTTACTGAATTTAAAGGACCCCGTTTCCTTCAATCGTCGATCCACAGCTATAAAAGTAGTGAAATGTGGATGATGTCTGTTTGGATTAGTTCACCCACAAAAATATACCGTCTTATAATCCTAACTAAAAAGTGTAAAATAAAAATGTAAATTAAATAATGACTTTAGATTTTTACCGTCTCATAATCCCAACTAAAAAGTGTCGAATAAAAAAAAAATTAAAAAAATCAAAGAACCCGACTGCGTAAAATGTGTACTTTAAAAAAGATGGAAACAAGATGACCGGAAAATATTGTCAGAAAATTATGTTTTAAGAGGTTAACCATCAAACTTAATACTGTAACAATCTCACGCAGCCGTAGGCAATAATATATCTTAATTGTTAAATTGAAGAAGATGCTTCCGACTGCGTGAGATTGTTTATAGTATTAAGTTTAATAGTTAACCTCTTGAAACATAATTTTCAGACAATATTTTCTGGTCATCTTGTTTCCATCTTTTTGAGAGTACACTTTTCACGCAATCGGGTTTTTTAATTTTTGTAAATTAACTTTTTTTATTGTTGTTACTACAGTAGAACTTGTTTATAATTATATGATGGAAATATATCGAAGCTGTTTGGATACTTGCAATTCGATCGAAAAAGGGCAGACTCTATTCTCAATAACTCAGACAAAATCATACTTCGAGCAGATGAAGGCAATGCCACAGTGATTCTCAACACCTCAGACTATGTCGACTATTAAACTCTCTCGAGTCCATCTAAGACCACCAAACGTGATCCCACAACCGATTTCGAGAAGAATGCCAAAATACTTATTAACAACTCCAAACTATCAGCAGAAACAAAGGAATTCACCATTTCTACAGAAAAATCCTCACGCACCCCTCGTATTTGGGGTGTTTAAAAAAAACAAACATACCCCTCCGTCCAATTGTCAGCGCTTCCGGATCACCAACTCACAAACTTGCAAAAACATCCAGCACCTCGTACTAATTTATAGTCTAAACACATATAATCCAAAGCACCGATATACTCTTGAGCTTTGATATACTATATCTCTTTGAGAACATACCTCTGGCAGACACACCAAACATCCTCGGACCCTCATCTACAATGGCGTAGTGGCGTAGTGGATTGATAACAATATTATATTGACAACTTCAACTACTGAAAGACTATATACATTTATATTCAGGCAATGGCTCCGAATAAATCGCTTAATGAATAAATAACAACGATAACTGAATGCGTTTTTTGGCCGAACGAAATTAATAATGATTTGAAAAAAATTAGTTGAATATTTCTTGAGCTTGTTGCATCTCCAAAAAACTAATTCAATTTCACAGAGGTTTATTCAAATTGACAAACAGAAATATATCATATATAGATAATAATGAAAAAATATTTAGAGTATCTTATATTATGAGCAAATTGGTATATTTTTCTTATCGATTTCGATAGTTACAAAAATTATATTTATATAACATGCATGAATTGAAGAATCATTGAGGTTCTTTACATCTATTCATTAATTTGTTCGTGCATTTTATCTATACATCCGACCGCTAAATGTTGGCCGAATTCATTTCCGTTGGTTGAAAACATGCATATCCTGTTATATTTGTCCTTACAACGGCGGAAATATTTTTTGTTGATAACAATTATACCAGATAAGCTTTATTTTGTAACATGCCCGATAATGTGCCGATATTATGGTCAATAAGTTCCAATTCTGGAACTTGTTGTTTTTAATTTTCCTGGATGTATCCAACAAATTTTCTAGATTTATTGAAAACTCATTAATATCATTTTGTTCACGTGTTCAACGGAATACATTCGTAGATTCACAACGAAAAAACCCCAGACATTTTTAGAATCATCCGGAAATCAATGTAGATATCGTAAAAAAATTGAATTCGGTGTTTTCCAAACGTGTGAAGAGTGATTTTCGAATGTTATGTAGTTACTTACTATGTATGCTGAGTTCCATAGATTTTATCAATATCTATAGTATACTTATATTTAATTGTGAAGACCATCGCCTGTGTTTTAGTAACATTGAGTTTCAGTTTATTCAGACTGAGATATTGGCTTATGGATAAAAAGATAGGGTTCATTTTTTCAGTAGCGCTTTCCAAGTTTGAAAGGTGACTTGATCGAGAGTGTTCAGTTGTTTGAAGATCATAAGTTCTTTACTAGTTGATGAAGGAAAGTGAGCAACTTCCACAGCTCTGAACAATTCGAAATTTGGTATCAAGTTACTTCAATGATATTGCAAGAACATGGAATCCTTGACCTGGAATCTGCAGGTTACCCAACTCCTCACCAACTTACAGCAGAGATAAAAAAATTACTCATAAGTAAAATATAAAAACGCATTTTGTGTAAAAAGCAGAAGAGATAGGTATAGGGAACCCTAATATAGTTTTGAAGGGAATCTAATTCTGCGTCAAATTACGCCACTAAATACGGGGTGTTCCATTCAACTTTAAGAAGTTATTTAATTAAATGTGCGTCAAAATTTTGAGGTAATTTTTTTCGCCACTCTGTATAATATTGCATTAAAAATTTCATGTAGTAGTTAACTTTAACTTTTGAGCTAAGCAGTACATTTATTCACGAGCAGCTCGTTACACATTACAGGGTGAAAACAATTTTCAAATTATGGTCTGTATTTTTAAATTTCTCAAAATTTCTCAGAAACGGTCAGTTTTAAGTATGGGAAATATAATAGTAACTCACCTTTATTTTGTCTATAGTATCTAAAAATATGAAAAAATATAGGGTGTTCCATAAGAAAAAATATAACTTTGGTATGTAATTTTTTTGGGGATCACCCTATATATTTCAAAATAATTTTGGAATATAACTCTCTTCATTTCTCGTAGAAATACCGAGGCGAATGTGGTGGGCCACCCTGTATATATATATATATATATATATATATATATAAAAGGTCTGATTCAGTCAATTCATATAATTTTTCTTAACGACGTTTCGACATGGTATTTGTCATCATCAGGTTAAAACAAAATTATTTTATTTGAGTTTTGGTCCACAATAACCTTCGTACATGCGAACGCAAAACTCAAATAAAATAATTTTGTTTTAACCTGATGATGACAAATACCATGTCGAAACGTCGTTAAGAAAAATTATATGAATTGACTGAATCAGACCTTTATTCCGAGAATTTGAAGAAAATATATATGTGGTCAAGAAACTAAAGAAAAAAAAATATATATATATATACAAGACTTCTCTACAATATGATTGATTAATAACAGAATGATATTATTAACAATTATACTTACTAACATGAAAATATTTAAAAAAAAATAATATTTTCATGTTAGTAAGTATAATTGTTAATAATATTATTCTGTTATTAATCAAACATATTGTAGAGAAGTCTTGATAAAGATAGTGAACATTATCGAAAGCTTGACTGAAAAAACGAAGAACATTCATTGAATCGAACATACCTGACTGCTTCCCAAATAAAAATCATGTCCCTTGATATTTCACAGTCAATAAATATTCATACATATAGATATATACATATATATATATATATATATATATATATATACATATATATATGTATATATATATATATATATATATATATATATATATATATAATATATATATGAAAACATCAAATTATAGATAGTGACAGCTATAATCTGTGCGGTGAAGCTTAGACGAAATTTCGTGCCATTAAAATTCAACGACCTTTCACTATCTATAATTTGATGCTTTTCACATTTTCCAACGTGCCGGTAGGTATTAACACTACGAGATATTTGATACGAATTCGAAAGAGTCCAAGAGCCGTCCTGATGATTGGGAAACCATAAAACAGCTGTTGGCGGATGGTGGACTCTCTTGGATTCGTTACAAATTTATCTTTATCTACCTTTATCTATATATATATATATATATATATATATATATATATATATATGAAATCTGCACGCTACTGTATTTTTGAAAGCATTTTATCAAAATTCAGTCAGTGAATAACCCCCCGGTACATTGATTGCATTTATGAACCAATTTCCGATAAACATTAAAGATTTCAAATGAGAACAATATATCTCCTTTGGAGACATTTAGAATTGATGAAAGAAGATCCCAATCCATGTGAGTGATAAATCAATCAAAAAAACCGTGCCTTCCTTTTTCTATTCTAATTATAAATCCCTCAATCTCACAAAAAAACAAATTTCTAGAATTATGTAAACTATCCGTTGAACACCACCCTTTCTTATCGCTTTTCAAATATACAGTGTAAAGGTATCCCACACATCTTTGCTAACTGTTTTGCATGGTAATAACACTTTCCATTGAAAATAAAAGCACAGGAAACAACTTGCGCAACTCACAACTCAAGCCTCGTACTTGCGTCAGGCGATTACCGGAGATTATGATGATTATAAGGTTTCTCTAATATTTCAAGGATTGCAGGATTCAGAGTTTGAGCGAATTGAATATCGTTGCATACAGTGCTTTTATGTCGAAGCAAAAATTGAAAGAATAAAAAATTACCAGAGGGTGAATATATTCCACAAGATGACCGATTCTTCAGAAAGAGATGTGTTTCGATTCCAAAAAAGGTCAAAGCTTCACCCTACAAATTATAGATGTCACTTCTATGATTTTGGGCATTTCACATTTTTATCCTTGCCGGTAGGTATTAGCACTCTGAGAAATTTGGTTCGAATTCAAAAAAGACCACAAGCCGTCCCGATGATTGGGAAACCATGAAACAGCTGTAGGCGCATGGTGGCTTTTTTGGAATCGAAACAAATCTCTCTTCCTTTCGTTATTTGTTTTTCGTTACTCTGATCGCAATAGAAGTACGACTTTTGCTGTCGTGGATTGGCCTATACTGACATCTGTTGCTGACCTATCAATGTTGCACGAAATTTCGTGTCATATATTTTTTATATATAGTATGATAATGTTATTATTATTATAATTTCTAGTATTTTGATTTTTCTTTTATTTTTTTATTAATAACTAATCGTCATAATAAAATATTTGCTATTTGTTATGATACGTTAGATTAAATGATTTATTTTTATTTGAAAATTTTGAAAAGAGAAACCTATTATAACAACAATTAAATATCCGGCTATGTTGTTTACCCTTTTTCAAATACTCTTTTACCTGTATTCTTTTACCTTATCCCAGCTCAGTCGGTACGCCTATGGAAAATGATGTTTCTCCTTCCTCAAGGTAGGATTCAGTAGTGCCAACTTGTTGCTCTACTTGAAGTCAATTTTCAATGCACTGTTTTCTGAAAATATTTGTGGTTATGTGATCGAACAGATAAATAATGAATTCAGAAAATAGTCAAAAATATTTCTTTTATTCAAATGAATCTTTAAAAATACCTAAGCTGCGAAATCTACCTTATTTTAATCAAACAGCGAAATAAAGTTGTCAATCCTTTGCTCATGCGCAATAAAATAGCTAATAAAGTTAAAGGCTTGTTGGTTATACTCAGTTCATGAGCATGAAGAATAAATAATGTTCAAATCAGTGAATAAAAGTTATCAAAATACCCGAAAGAAGTGTCCGGCACGAATACGCTCACTTGAGTGTTCTCGGGAATCCTGGAAGTGTTCTTCGGATATTGAAGATTGCAGTTCTACTGTGGAATGCCCCTTTGTTAATGGCAACGTCACGGATAGGACTTAGACTGTATTCTGAAGGTGAGTGGGTTTTTCTTGATAGTTTCTATTCCTATTTGTCTCTCGATATGTTTTATATTGTATAATGGTTGATTTGCTTCCGTTCTTCTTGTATTCTCTCATTTATTGTTTTTCAAAATCTGGTACGGCTTTCTCTTTCAAATATTTTTCATCTTCTCCAAAGCTCGTTATTTCTTCTCTTGGCAACCCTCACTTTTTGTTTATTTTCACAAATTTTAGGTTTTTGCTCACTTTCTGGGACACTTCTTCTTATTCTAAACTATGCTATGGATTTTATTTACAATTTACATTTCTATAGCTTATATAATATACACGTTTGTTAAAATTCATATTTAACACTTTTCTGTATTAAATTTTTTTATATTTTATTATTTCCATCAAAATGTTTCTGACATGTCGCTGGCATGTTTCCTTCTGATTTGATTTTACCATACAAATGTTCCAACTTGAATATTATTTTTATCTACTTGAGATCAAAAGTTTATTCATGAATTTTTATTTCTATATTTATTTTATAGGTTGAGCACATTGAATATATCGATGAAAGAAAATTGTATTTCGTGCATAAAATAATTTATTCAATCGTAGCAAAGCGCTTTCGACCGTTAGGTCATCATCAGTGCGTACCTGAAAGTAAGTACTATTGATAGAAAACGTTACTGAAAAGTTTTATTTTTGAGAAAGAAAATTGACATATTTTAAAAAGTGAGGTTACTTGTCAGGTGTACAAGAAGCCAAAAAGACCATAAAACATCTCATGATCAATGAAAATTGTATAGGTTTACATAACATACATGTTAAAATAAGTATTCTAGGCCAGGATGACACTAGAGATTAAAATTTTTATCTTTTTTCTCATTTCTTGTAAGAAACCATTATTTTGGTGTTATAGCTGGACCCAAGTGACAAGATTGACAATTGACAAGTGAACGATAAAGTAGAAAGACATGGAACACCAAAAACATGGAGATATCAGAATCAAGAAAAGAATATCCCTGTCATGCGAAAACGCACCAGAAGATGATCAATCTAATGAGGACTGTCATCTGTCGAATATGTTCCAGCATTCCAAGAAAGACCAGACAAGACTCTTAATTCTCACATTTGAGTCATCGTAATTGAATATAAGTTCCATGGACAATGAATTTAAATTTTTCTTTATAAAAATAAAATTCCTTGTCCACCATGGCTCAGTTGAACCGCAACTGGGGGCTAGGAAGTGTGATACAAGTCTAATGGGAACTAGACCCAACTTCACAACTCCCACAGCTGGAGTGAAACAAAGTCTAAAAGGTGATAATCCAGAACCTGACTTGTGTTCTCAGTATGGAGAAAACTGAAAGGGAGGCTGGCAAATTGCAAAGAGATACAAGTAAAATCATCATAGAGAATGGAAATTGAAAATTATTAGCATGATTAACAAGAAAACTAAAATGTTAATCATGCTAATAATTTTCAATTTCAGTTTTCTCCAAATTCATATTACTCTTAACTCACCTTTCTACGATCAACCCCTATTTTTAATTTTCTTTAGGAAAACGGGATAACGTGAATAACGGGATAACGAAAAAACGGGAAAACGGGATAACGGGATGACAGGATAAGGGAATAACGGGAAAACGGAATAACGGGGTAAATAAAAAACGGATAACGGAAAACGGGATAACAAAGGAAAACGGGAAACGGGATGAGGATAAGGAAAACGGGATAACGGGAATAACGGGATAACGAAAAAACGGGATAACGGGAGACAGGATAAGGGGATAACGGAAAGGGATAACGGGGTAAAGAAAAAAGGGGTAACAGGAAAATGGGATAACGGGATAACGGGAAAATTTTCGGAAAAACATTTTAGGGAACATAGAAATTTGGACAGGACAACGTCTTTAGGGTCCGCTAGTATATATACAGTGCATTCCATTTAAAACGAGCCACCCTGAATAACTTTTGGTACAATGATTTTCAGGAAAAATAAAAAAACACGTCAACAATAGTATACAGGGGGACACATTTTGACATATTCACATTTGATGTTACTTCCACTATCGCACCCCCAGAGCATGTCACCATTTTTTTTTTAATAGATCACCCTATATTGTTTCGCATTATCAGATGCTCCATGATGAGCAGATTTCATCAAAGTATAAAACATATGGTCTGACGCATATGGTTCGGGAGCTACAAATTACAAAACGAGCCACCCTGAATTAACTTCTGTACAATCTGTTACCTAGGTTTCATAGGTGTTTTTTGAAGTATACTTCAAAAAAGTCTTATTTTGCCTAGTTAAGTTTGAATTCGATATTCTCTTCATTTTGTATTTGTCTCATTCTACAATAACGATTACCTACCAGGTGAAGTTACAATTGGTGTTTCTGTTTTTGGGAATTCTTGAGAAGCAATGGTTTATACGCTTCGAGAACGGATTGAAATAGTGAGTTTGTACTACCAGAATGGAAAGAGTGCTAGAGCTGCTGCCCGTATGTTCAATGATAATCATCCAGGAAGAAATGTACGACACAAATACGTTTCGGAATTATTGAACAAATTAATGGAAACTGGATCTGTTAGCAATAAAAAGCATAACCGTTCAGGAGTTGTCAACGATGAAGCTATTTCTATTGCAGTTTTAGGGCACGTTGGACTGATGGAAAATACGCAATCTCTTACTAAGTTATCTCGAGAATCAGGAATCAGTCGTACAAATGTTTTCAGGATCCTTCATAAGTACAAATTTCATCCATATAAGATTAGACTAGTTCATGAATTGAACGAAGATGATTTAGATAGACGTATCGAGTTTTGTGAAAGTCTCACTGAACGGATCAACTTGCATCAGAATTTCTTGAATAAAATTTGTTTTTCGGATGAAAGTACGTTTAGTTTGAATGGAGAGGTGAATCGGCAAAATTGTCGATATTGGAGTGATACGAATCCTCATTTATACCGCCAAGTTCATACCCAACGACCTCAAAAACTGAATGTTCGGGCAGGAATTTTAGGTGACCACATCATAGGAACTTTTTTTATCGATGGTAATTTGACTGGTGAGAAATATTTGGATATGTTGGAGAATCGAATAACACCGTTTATCCATATGGCAATTGAGGAGGATATGAATTTATTCGAACAAGAAATAGTTTTTCAGCAGGATGGTGCACCCCCTCATTATGCAGCTCCAGTGCGACAATTTTTGGATGATCATTTTTCTGGTCGCTGGATTGGCAGAAGAGGTCCTACAGAATGGCCACCAAGGTCTCCGGATCTCACTCCTGTAGATTTCTTTCTATGGGGTCATTTGAAGTCTGAAGTGTATGAGATAGAATCAACATTAGAAGATTTGAGAGAGAAGATCATTGCAGAGGCATAACTCCCGAGATTCTCAACCATGTGAGGGCGGCAATGAAAGCTCGTTTGTACGGAAGTTGGTGGAAACGTTTTTGAACATTTACTATAGAAATTTTTTTTCTTCTCATTACCAAGTCATCAGATTTTGATTCAAGAATTTAATAAAAAATCTCTTTTTCTGATTTATTGCTTCATTTGTCTCTAGAACGAATATTCCAAAATGTGGCCTCCTGTCAATCAATCAATCAATCAATCAATATTTATTTCCATTTTTTCGTCATAGTTTACATGTATTGGAATTGTCATTTAGTTAGTACAGGTACATTAGTATATCTAAATAAAAAATTACACTTAAAAACAAGAATGTATATATATAAAAAAAGACATGCATAGTATATATAGAAACCAACAATAGACTAATAAAAATATCAAAAAAGAAACACTTTCGTCAAACATAATTATCACAAAGTCTAATTATCACAAAGTCTAGTTTTGTATAAAATCACCTATACTATAAAAACATTCTTTCAATAAAAAATTCTTTAACTCAACACAGGTTTCGAAAATGAAGAGGCATGGAAGTGTCAAGATACAAAATGTTTTGAAAAATGTTCTACACGATTCTCTGTCAGAAATTCTTGCGATACATCTCAAGATTCGTTTTTGTCCAATAAAGATATCTTTCGTACCTGGTGCATTGCCCCACAGGCAAATGCCATATCTGAGTCTTGATTCAACTTCAGCGTAGTAAACATTCAACATCTGTTTCACTTCTAGTACAGTTCGTAAATTGATGAATAGATATCTTAAAGAATTTAGTTTGGAACATAATTGTTGGCAATGGGATTTCCAGGAGAGGTTTTCATCCAGAGTCACCCCCAAAAACCTAACCACATCATGTGTATTGCACATAGTGTTTCCTTCGATTTTAACTTCAAGGTCATCAATAGTTTTTTGACGGGAGTGAATTCTTAACATCTGTGTTTTTTTAATATTGAAAAATAAGTTTCTGCTATTGAAAAAAGATGATACTGTATTAAGTGTTTCAATACATTTCGATATTAGGTGTTCACTATCTGTGGAGGACAAAACCAATGAAAAGTCATCTGCATACGCAGTGTAATCTGCGGTACCAATTATAGCATCTAGGTGATTTACATACAAAATGAATAAAATTGGGCCCAAGATGGAGCCTTGGGGAACACCCATTTCGACTTCCCTACTACTCGAACGTATGGTTTTGATTTGGCTTTCGTTTTTGAACTGCATTGTGACAATTTGTTTCCTGTCTTTTAAAAAAGATGAAATTCAGTTTAATGGTATACCTCTTATGCCCAAACTCTCCAATATATCTAGCAGCTTCTGATGGTTCACACAATCGAAAGCTCTGCTCAAGTCGCAAAATATTGCTACAGGGCATTCATCCTTATCGATAAACTGGGCAATGCGTTTATGGAACGAATACATTGCCGTAGATGTAGACATTTTATGACGGAAACCGTGCTGACTGTTGCTTATGACTTCGTGTTTTTCCAAGAATGATGAAAGTCTATCCAAGAATGCATATTCAAAAACTTTTGCGAGACTATATGGTACAGTTACCGGGCGATAATTCTCTGGTAGAGTACGATCATTCTTCTTGAAGAGAGGTACAACCTTTCCAGTTTTGATGCTTTGTGGAAATGCTCCAGATTTTAAAGACATATTAACTAAAATTGTCAATGGCTCAATAATCACCCTCAATACTCTCAACAATACAAATCCTGGAACTTCATCCAATCCTGTATAAATTGTTGACCTGTTTTTTTATGTTTACTGCAAATCATTGTTTCAAAAGTTATTCAGGGTGGCTCGTTTTCAACCAAATAATTTGTAGCTCCCGAACCATATGCGTCAGACCATATGTTTTATACTTTGTTGAAATCTGCTCTACATGGAGCATCTGATAATGCGGAACAATATAGGGTGATCCATTTTAAAAAAATGGTGACATGCTCTGAGGGTGCGATAGTGGAAGTAACATCAAATGTGAATATGTCAAAATGTGTCCCCTTGTATACTATTGTTGACGTGTTTTTTATTTTTCCTGAAAATCATTGTACCAAAAGTTATTCAGGGTGGCTCGTTTTAAATGGAATGCACTGTATATATATATATATATATATATATATATATATATATATATATATATATATATTAATAATAATTATTCTTCATTATCTGTTGTTCTAGATAACTGTTGTGTTAGTTTTATCTGGTTTTACCATCATAATTTATGGGTTGTTTTTGAGGAATAACTTGGCATTTCAAGATTGTTTTTTGGGTGTTATACTTGCAAATGTTGTTTTTCTTTTCATATTATTTTTGTAATTACCAATTGATTTGACTGTATCGGTTCTAATTTCGTTAGTTTCGTTCACAGGGAGATTTTTTAAGTGTTTTACGTGCATTATGTTGTTGAAATATTTTTCTGTTGGGTAATAGGTACGGAACAGTTGTCCCTGTTTGCTGGAATTGATCTTATTAGTGATCATCAATAAGAAGCATCATTGCGATGGTAGATCTCTATGCGAAAAGTATAAGAAAGGAACCAAAAGTCAGACCTTGGAAAACATGTCAAAAAGAAGTTGAACAAGCACTACGACGAGGAGGAAAACGGCAACAGATAGGGAATATGGTAAAAACTCCAAACAACGTCTTGTACCCAGGAGATAATATTCTTTATGGATCAAGTATCTAAAATCGTACATGCCATTGTCCCTATTTTTCTCCCCTACATCCTTGGAACAATGCATAAATGATATTTCAATATTTTACAGGAACTTTCAAGGCCAGAGACGGTATTGAACTTTCCCGAATCTAAACAAAGATTTTTTCCAGTTTCCATGCCCCGAGCAAACAAAAAATACACGTGAGCCTAACGAAGCCAACTCCGAAAAGCGTGTAAATTCAAAAGAAACCCTCAACCCTCATTCAAACGGGCGCTACAAAGCCGCAAAACGCACCTCGTGAATTTATAATTACTCTACATTTCGCTCTTCGCTGCGTAAGTTATGGTGCAGTAAATGTTGCTGATATTTTGGCCATTACTACTGGGCATCCGTTTTGGGCCCAATTCATTACACATAATTATACAAAAACGAATAATAATAATAAGATATTCCTATTCTCAATTATTTTGTAAGAACGTCAGTTAGTCGAAGATCAAAGAATAAAAGATATATATATATATATATATATATATATATATATATATATATATATATATAGATTTGTGAAGGTTAGAAGAAGGAAAAATCGGGGTAATATTCGGGTATGCAGTCAATAGGGCTGAAGTAAAGTGAACTCTTGTTCCTATTCAAGCTTCCGAGTCTTCATTGGCTCTTCCTCGGGAACTCTACAATTGATATCTTACAGTACAATTGAAAATGAACAAAAATTATTTTTTACTTACGAAAATTGAGGTTAAGAGAAAGCATTGCTTTTCACAGACATGTAGCACTAATGTAGAAAACATTCAATTTCAGTACGGTAACTATACATTGTTTAAAAGGGAAAACTTGAGTTTTCTTTATAAAATAATCATTTGATATGAGAAAGAAACTTTTTTCATTTGAAACATAACCACTAAAAGTCAGAAATGTGCAGGAATGTCATAAAATGATGGAACAACTGAATGAAACAATAGCAATGCTGCCAACTGTTATGTGGGTTGACAGGTGTACCAATGTCAAATATCGAAATTCTGAGGAATTTTGTAAACTGTCGGGAACGTTTTGTAGGAATGCTTAATAGATAAGAGTAAATTATACTAAGACTGTCAATATCAGTTTTGGAATTCATAGACTCAGGTTCATTGAATATACAAGTCATTTCTAAACATGTACGTTTTTTTTAACTTGGATTCATGCTCCAATATGGTCACATTTTCATAATCAGGCTTGTGATCTTTTGAAAAAGCATGTTCAGCTAAAGTTCAAGTTTTTTTGAGATTTCTTATGTCACTTTCATGTGAGCAAAGGCGGTCTTTAAGTTTTCTTTTAGTTTGACCAATATATTTTTCATCACATTGTGAACATGGCATGCTATATACTACATTAGATTGTTCTAAAGGAGGATCTTTATCCTTGAGTTTTGAAAATATTTTGTTTAGGGTTAATGTGTTTTTGTGAGATACTGTAAAATTGGGAAATTTAGCAATTTTTTTTATTAATTTGTGATTCAATGTATGAATAATGCGTTAAGGAAAGAAACATTTTTTTCCCGGAATTTGATTTAAGGGGTTGACAATTATTGGGGGCTCAATATCTATGGAGGCTCTACTGAACAATAGTTTATGAATTAATTTATTGGGGTAACCACTACTAGTGAAAAGTGCAGCGTCCCTTTCCTAGACAGAAAGGTGATCAGGAGGGTTGACAATACAGTTATTACCAGTTGGCACACTAAACCAGGTGCTTCTGGAAGATTTCCACATTATGAATCTTACAATCAACAAAATCAAAAAATCAACCTCGTTATTGAAATTTGTCACACTTCTGTCCGCACTGAAAACCTCAATAAACTGGCGAAACTCAAAAAGCAAGGTGAGATTGCTTCTAGAAAATGTGTTTCCCATTTCTTCCGGTCGTCCTGATGATCGTGGAAGCGTGAAATAGATTTTCGTCGACAAAAATGTATTGAAGACCTAGTGAATGCGATGCCTCTTTTGCGTCATTGTTACAAATGATTCCTCGTGAGCACTCCCATTTGGGAAACATTCTTCTTTGCCCCATTCATCTATATGAGTTCTTAATTAGGACTGGAATATAAAATCAAATAACTATCTGAATGATTTTTTTTTTGAGTTAGGGTCGTTTTAGAATATTTATCAGATTTAGTTCAATGTCCAGCGTGGCTTTAGCCAGGGAAGTAGTTGTTTTCTGTTAGACATTCACAATTGAGAATGTTTCCTCTTCAACATGAATACCCCTCAAGAGGTTATCTTGAACGATGGAAGATAGTGACTAAAGTTTATCTTTCAGTCGCAGATGATTCCACATTTGATTTCATGAACATCCTGTTCATATTTTCAAACAAATCAATCTTCAGTTAGTTGTAAAAATTCAACTACTGTTATTTACTATATGTATATTTTAGAATATCTATGAACTTTATCCACATATTATATATATGGGTTATGGGTCATTAGAAAAAAGTGTGAGTTCAAATGATTTTGTATGTTTAGTTTCTGAGATATAAGCGGCCAAAGTTCGTAAAAATGTCGTATTGGGGTAGGATTGACAAAGAAAAAAACTGTTTTTCCAGTCGAAATAAGACACAGTAAGGATGGAAATGTATTGATCGGAACTCATAAACATGTTCAATTTTAATCTTATTGATGATAGTACATTAGGGTGTATACGGGGCATAGTAAAAAAAACGTTTTTCCGGATTTTTTTTTTCAGCACTATTTCAAAACCAACAAGTTATATTTTGTTAAGATATCATAGTTTCAGTCTATCGTAGGCGAAAAAACGTGTTTTGTTTCTTGATGACTCTCTCTGTTTGAAATATATATTTTTTTTTGATTTTCTAGTATACCCCTATACTGTAAACAATTGACAGATCGTTTTTGATTACAAAAAAAAGAAATAATTGCTACTGCCCATAGAATAAAAGATAGGGTAACATTCTGATGAACTCAATTGTTCAATATCACCTTTCATTTAGATAAAGGATACGTTACATTTTTTTTAGGTCATTTACAAAGTTTTTATTGAATATCTAGAAAACTGTTCCGTTCATTTGGACCATATTCTACTCGCAATATCTTGAAAATGTTGACTATCATATACGATAGTTTTATCAACTTTGTATGTTGCGTTTCTAAGATATGCATTTTTGAAGTTTACGGTATTACGATATATGGGGTAACCCGATTTAACAAAATTTTATGGAAGCTTTCGGTACATTCAATTCTATTATAAAACTTTCCGAATACTTTAAACAACACAAACCACACTCAACAACAATTTGGAACTTAAAAAAAAAACGAATTATAATTAACGACTTCTAACATAAAAAGTCAATTAATATTATGGAAATTATAATATAACAAATCGAAATGAACCTGATGAAGCTATTGTATAGCGAAACACTCTAAATCGAAATTGAAACTAATTAGTTATAAACAACATAAACAACAATTTAAATAATTGAACTCTCATAAAAAAAACATCAAATAAAACCTAAATTCAAATAATATTATTAATATTGTTATTTATTGGTTGATTTGCGCAATCTAAAACATTGTTTAATAGTTCATGGCTGGGGTACTTTATTGTTTCTTGATGACGAGCATATCCTAGGTACCAAAGTACAGCATCCCACTGTTCTTGCTCCACTTTTGCAGGTACAGTAGTAGCCTAGAATACGTTCATTTGCAAGTGCATCAGGCATAATACTAAAGAATATCCACAGTTGATATAGTTTTCCCAATATCAATTGCAGAAGCATAAAAAAGTCTTGCGGCGAAATCGTGTGAGCAGCAGTGGCGGAGATAACTAATTTTATTTAGATATTTTAAGATTTTAAAAATACTTCATAAATAATGAAAAAAATTAAAGACAAGCTTTTATTTATACAAATACATTAAGAAAGAAAAATAATTTCTTTCATTGTTTGATGTAGGTTATTATTATATCCTAAAACGTATTTCGATCGGCACACATCAAGACCATAGAAGCTACCGGTTTTTAATCTTTCATAGCTATTAAAACACAAATATAACGCGTGATTTATGACCTCCTATCGTAGAGACACATCTGCTAGCATTATGTCCGACTTGATTGGTCCAGACGAATCGGCTGTACAACGGACAGCCCTCACTCGAGTCCACGTTGACTATCGGCTCTTTTGATCTACCGTTTGCCGACGGAAAATGTTTACGAGTAGTACAGATTATTTTTCGTTCCGTTTCTTCGCATATACGCTCGTGTTAGCGAAGTGAGTTTTCATTTGCTCCCTATAGAAACAGCTTCTGCAATTGATATTGGATGGACTATACTTTATAGCATTCCTAAATCTGGACGCTATGCGGCAGCGTAATAGTCCAGGTTCAGGATTACGCATATTAATTTCAAATAGAAACAATAAAGTACCCTAGCCATAAAATATTGAGAAATGTTTTATATTGCGCAAATAGACCAATCAATAACAATATTAATAATTTTATTTGAATTTGGGTGTTGGTTATTGTTTGTTTTTTGAGAGTTCCATTATGTAAATTGTTGATTATATTGTTTATTGAAACTAATTAGATAGTTTCAATTTCAATTTGTTATATTATAATTTCCATAATATTAATCGACTTTTTATGTTAGAAGTCGTTATTTACAATTCGATTTTTTTTGAGTCTATACTGTTGAGTTCCAAATTATTGTTGAGTGTGGTTTGTGTTGTTCATAGTATCAAATAATTTATTTCGAAAAGTTTTATAATTGAATTGAATGTGTCGAAAGGTTCCATAAAGTTTTGTTAAATCGATAGGTTACCCCATATATCGTAATACGGTAAACTTCAAAAATGCATATCTTAGAAACGCAGCATACAAAGTAGATAAAACTATCGTATATGATAGTCAACATTTTCAAAATATTGTGAGTAAAATATGGTCCAAATTAACCGAACACTTTTCTAGATATTCAATAAAAACATTGTAAATGGCCTAAAAAAATGTAACGCATCCTTTATCTAAATGAAAGGTAATATTGAACAATTGAGTTCATCAGAATGTTACCTTATCTTTTATTCAATGGGCAGTAGCAATTAATTAAATTTTTTGTAATCAAAAACGATCTGTCAATTGTTTACAGTATAGGGGTTTACTCGATAATTAAAAAATATATATTTCAAACAGAGAGTCATCAAGAAACAAAACACGTTTTTCGCCTACAATAGACTGAAACTATGATATCTTAACAAAATATAACTTGTTAGTTTTAAAATAGTGCTGGAAAAAAATCGGAAAAACGATTTTTTTTTTACTATGATATACACCCTAATGTACTATCATCAATAAGATTATAATTGAAGATGTTTATGAGTTCCGATCAATACAATTCCATCCTTACTTTGTCTTATTTCGACTAAAAAAACAGTTTTTTTCTTTGTTAATTCTACCCCAATACGACGTTTTTACGAACTTTGGCCGCTTATATCTCAGAAACTAAACATACAAAATCATTTTAACTCACACTTTTTTCTAATGACCCATTCTACTATAACATAATAAAATTTCAGCCAATTCGACCAAGAACCAATTTCCCATATGTTTTCGTGCGGGGTTCTTTAATGAAATTTATGTATTAGGTCATTTGTAAACCACTCGACGTTGACTCTAATAACCTCGAAGGTTGGAGGGACAATAAATACAAATAACGAAAAAAAGTCTATCTGAAACCTTTTTCAGATCATCGAATCCGCCCTTTTCTCGCGTTATCCGTACATCGACTTCACATCGTCCAATTTTCACGAGACCGTCTGCTGCTGAAAATTCGACAACGTCGCTTCGGAGCCCCGTCCTCACTCTTCCAGGATAATTTTCGCATGTAAAAATGCAGCCGCTAGGAAGTGCACAGTTAGGATGCATTTAGCGAGCGAAGGGGTGGGCCGGGGGTGTAGGGGCATGCGGAAAGGGATCAAAAAATGCGATCAATAGTGGCTCTCTGCTTCTTAAACCCTCCACAATTGCACTGGAAGCGCTGTCAAAACTGCCCCGACCCCAGTTTGGGAGCGCGGAAAAAAGCCGACGTACTCGTACAGTGTGTCCCGATTTTAGCTACTTTGGAATATATTCAGGCGGGGATGTATACAGTGCTTCTCAAAAGTCCCCTCTCCCCCTCTTATTTTTCGAACGATTATACATAAACAAGTGAAATTTGGAAACTGAATATTAAAGGTTGTGAACTTCCCTACTAGTGATGATAGATGACGAAATCGTCAAAGATGACGTCACAAGGCCATTGGGACCAATCATTTTAAATGGAACCCTACGGCAAGCGACACCTCTTTTAAAAGGTATCGAAAAAAACCTATTCAATGATACCAATTTTGTTTGCGTTTATGGCAGTTTTAATGGCTCATTAGTAAACATTAAAATTTGCATTCCATTCAGTATGATATTGATTACAGATTTAAGAATCAGTATCTACTGCAAGAAATTGCTCGAAGTGACCTCCATTTACTTCCTGACAGTGAAATATCCTATTTTTAAACTATTCTCGTACTTTTGCAAATGTGTCTGAGGAAACATTCTGCAACAATACGTTGTTTAAAAACGTCAATATTGTCAGGTTCAGTGGCGTAAACCTTCGATTTAAGGTACCCACCACAGAAAAAAATCCAAAGGTGTGAGGTCCGGTGATCGAGCTGGCCATTCCGTTGAACCTCGTCGTCCAATCCATCTACCACGATACTCCTCATCCAAATACCGTCTTACTGCACCGTAATAGTGTGGAGAAGCACCATCCTGTTGGAATGTCATTTCCAAATTACCGAATTCATCTGGATTATCTTCCAAAATTTCAAGGATTATCGGTTCTATTGCGTTTCGCAACAGCTCCAGATGAACCTCACCAGTTGAATTAGTATTTAAAAAAAGAGGCCCAACGATGTGGTTTCCCAGTATACCTGCCGAAACATTCACCTTCTGGGCAAATTGGGTATGTGTTTCACGAAACAGGTGAGGATTTGCGTCACTCCAATACCTCACATTCTGTGTATTTACATTTCCATTTAGATAGAAAGTACTTTCGTCACTAAAACAAATTGTTTTGACATAGTCTGGCTGTTGGTTGATTTTAGTTTCCATATTTTCACAAAATTCTAGTCTTCGGTCTGGGTCGTCGTCTGAGAGTTGATGAACCATTTTTAATTTGTATGGATGAAATTTGTTTTTCTTCAACACCCTGTGTACTGTACTTCGACTGACTTCACAGGTAGATGCAACGTGAGTTGTTGAAGAAGTAGGATTAACTATTACTTCTGCCAGTATATCAATTTTTTTCTCATCAGAAATTTGTGGTCTGCCAGATCGTTTCGCATCATTAATACTACCCGTTGTTTCAAACTTACGAAGAAGCTCCCTTAAATAAGTCCTCGAAACGGGAAACCTCTCATTAAAAATGCGTTCTGCTGCATGAATATTTTGTCCAGTTTCACCAAGAATTAGGATCGCTGCTACTTTATCACCTAAAGCACGTACAATTTCGCTTCTTGAAGCACTTGAACGTTCGGCTCACAACAGTTTAACCAATTATTAAAATGCACAAAAATTTTAAAAGTACCAAAAGCTGCTAAAACAGTCAAACGCTCGATCAACAATACACAAATTATTAAATGTACAAAAACTTGGATAATTACAAAAACGTCGAATTAGGGAGACTAACTAACGTCAGCTTATTTGACAACTATCCAGAGGCGGAGCTTGAATTTTGAATTTTAGTATTAACTGATTTAATTCATCACAGCTTTGCGTTTTTTAAAAGCGAGTTGCCAAAACTGCCATAAACACAAACAAATGTAGTATCATTGAATAGGTTTTTTCGATACCTTTTAAAAGAGGTGTCGCTTGCCGTAGGGTTCCATTTAAAATTATTGGTCACAATGGCCTTGTGACGTCATCTTTGACGATTTCGTCATCTATCATCACTAGTAGGGAAGTTTACAACCTTTAATATTCAGTTTCCAAATTTCACTTGTTTATGTATAATCGTTCCAAAAATAAGAGGGGGGGGAGGGGACTTTTGAGAAGCACTGTATAATTAACTGTAACCAGAAATAATCTTCCAGACATCTACATATGCATGAGCCAAGGCAAATTCCCAAGCGTCTGGAAACAAGCGGATATAGTATGGATCCCAAAAGTCAAACGACAAAGGCCGATCTCTTTATTGCCCACGCTAGGCAAGACCCTGGACAAGCTGATAACAAAGAGGCTCACATACAACCTGGAATCAAAAGAAGGACTAAACAAGAAGCAATACGGCTTCAGACAAGGCAGAGGGGCCATAGAAGCGATCAAAAGTATAACAAACACAATAACAAAGAACATAAAAACTTTTTAACAAAAAATTAAACCGACGAAAAAATCAACTGAAAAGCAAAAAATAAAATAAACCTTCTTAGTCTAAATGATAATTGAGCTCCTAAACTAATGTAAGTAACTGATTTTGAGTCGTCGCCAAACAAACAATTATCGAAGATCATTATCTATGAAAGAAGTCATCAAAACGCAGCCGTGCATCTCGCTGCCATCATTCATCATTTTACGCTTCACCTAATTCAATTGCTAGTTTACAGTGATTATTTTTTGACATTGCTAGAAACCAATGGAAACGTTCAATTCAAATATTTCATATACGTTTTGGCCAATCAATAGTGGGAATATTCTACCTAAAAAATTGTCGCGGGAATAATTTGAGGTATTTTGTTTTCACTGTCTGACAACCTATATTTTTAATTTGACGTCTGTCATCAATTCGCATGAAAAGTGTGAAATGAATCAAAACCGGTTTTGTACATTATATAATTTTGCAAGGAAATGTGTTTATGATCGTAACATCAAAAAATAATCTAAACAATACCACACGAGAGTTCGATATAGTAGAAAATAATTATCTAGATTTCTTTCTCAAACTTGTTGGCAATAGCCACTCGAGCCAGTTGGTCTCTCTTGTCTATTGCCTGGCAACAAGTTTTCGAAAATCTGTCGAATTATTTTCACTCTCTTGTGATATTACAACTGAGAATGTGATGATGTCAAATTGCACTAGAAAGCGCTCATTTTCCAAAATGAAAAAATAGGCGAATTACGATGAGACAAAGCCGCCTATCAAAGTTATCGCTTCTTAGCATTGAGAATGATTTTCTCCGGATGCTGGATTTGACCGAAATCATCAATGATTTTTCGTCGAAAAAAGCTCGCAAGAAACCATTCGTTTACGCTGTAATTTAATTTATTTCTTGTATTTTATTATACCTACATATGCTCGTGTCGAAATAATTTGATTTGTTCCGCAATAAATAAAAAAAAAACTTGTTTGAAAAATAATTAAGGGCGTCCACTCCTTTGTAGCCCCAGGGCCTCCACACCTTTTAATCCGGCCCTGAATAACGCCACTCAAGATAGACACAAACATTGAGCATAAACACAAAAACGAAGAAAAATACAAACAAACAGAATTGCACACAAATAAAAACTTTTTAACAAAAAATTAAACCGACGAAATACGGAACTGAAAATAAACCTCCTAAGCTCCCAAACTAATGTAACTAATTTTGAGTCGGCGCTAAGCAAACAAGCAAATGAGTTAGGTAAAGCGTAAAATGATGGCATTCTGATAAATTTTTTTGAAGTAATTTAATGATCTTCGTTGATTGTTCGTTTGTCGCCGACTCAAAATTAGTTACTTACATTAGTTCAGGAGCTTGGTTATTGAGACTAAGAGGGTTTATTTCATTTTTTACTTTTCAGTTCCGTATTTCGTCGGTTTAATTTTTTGTTAAAAATTCTTTATTTTTCAATTTTTTGTGGCTGAAATCTACTAATTACTACCTACTTGTTTTTTGATTACTTCCAAAATACTTACCCACCTCACTTCAACTATTACCAGTTAAATAATGATTATCTACTTTTACTTTTTGTTGAAAAAAAAAATTATTTTTGTTGTTCTGGTTAGTTAATTTCATTACTTTGTATATCATTCCATCCTCTCATAGGAAATAATGATTGTGACGGATGTAGGAGAACAAAAATAATGACAATAGCGATCTGTCATTGTCAACTACATATGTGTCCCAATGTTCACAAGTGAAAAATCAATTAGCCCCCATTTTTCCACCAGTAAGGGTGGATAATTTCCTCTAGATATTATCAACTATGAGGTATACCCTATGCAATTAAAAAAGAATCATCCAAATCGAAGAACCCAGTACAAAGTTATGCCTAATAGAATCGGTTAACGGACCAGAATTCAGAGGGTGATTGGTCAATATCTTTCATTTTGCTACCCTTAGGAGTGGATTTCATCTTTTAAATTCAAATGGGGCCAACTTAGAAGTCTCAGTAAAAAGTAATGCGTGGACATACAAACAAAAAAAATATACGCGTCGACTAGAGAACCTCCTCCTTTTTGGTTTCATCGGTTAAAAATAAAATACACCCAGCGAGAAAGTTCAAACAGGAACCGGAAAACAATGAAATCTATGTGGACAGAAGTCAAGAAGTCGGGAAAAGTACTTACGGACTGGCCTTCATGGCACAGTAAAGGAGGAAGACTGAGAGACGGAAAAGATATTCACAGCGCAGAGGCTTATGTACTACTAAAAGGGATCATATGGGGACTAGGGATGCAGTTAGAAGGCACCTCACAGATTATCTCAGACTTGTCAAGGACAATAACAAGCATTTACACATACAACAAGAGAGGGAAACTTTTCGAAGCCATCAGCAAGAAGATGGAAGAGAAATAACAGGAAGGACACGATAAAGGAGCATGAGAAAGGCAGATAGCGAAACCAAAGATCACTACAATAAAGAGAGAACAGAAAAGATACCATACAGTAAACAAGAATTACATGGAGAAAAAGCAGTGCAAACACTGCTAGCATGGCAAGAGAGCTGGAACACAGCAGATAAGGAAAGGAAAACATACGATATAATACCCACAGTAGGCAGGGAACTCCTTGACTCTAGCTGGGAAACTACTCAAGTACTTACCGGTCACGGAAACATGCGAAGTTATTACAACAGATTCAGCCTAAGACAGACCGACGGACGCTGCATTTGTGGAGAAGGGATCGAAGACCAACTGCACATAATGACGAAATGCAACATGCAAAAAAATAACTTGAGAGCAACACTAAGAAACGAAAACCACCACACATAACAGATAGAAACAAAATAATAAAATTAATAAGAGACAAACACATGAGGGAAAATTCAATTTCAGACGACGAAGTGCAAATCTAGACCAGGTTGACCTGATAACATAGAAACAAATATCAAAGTTAAAAACACTGTAACTAATCATTCACCTTTGTAAATAATCAATAGGAATTAGAAAATAAACCAAAATGTATACTAGACTATTAAAAACAGAATAACAAACCGTAGTGTTTTGACAGGTCAGTATGTATACATAACAAAACAATACGAAATTTAAATTGAATTAAATGTTATATAATTTAAAAACCTAGGATGATCTACATATATAGTAATACAGCGTAATTAAATGTCAAACTCGAATTCTGTAAGCATTGGCTAGGAGATGTTTTTTTAAGGTCTGTTTAAATTTGATCAAATTCATATTTTTTTGTTGTGTTGGCAATGAGTTGTAAAGATTTATTCCCAAATTTTGTTTCCTAGTTGATTCAAGTGTTTGTTTCGGTATTTGTATATCCTTTCTATAGCGAGTGTTATAGGAGTGTTTGTTGGATGATTGGAGTCATTTTCTTTTATGTTTAGGAGATTACAAAATATGTTTGAAGATGTTAAGTTTTATGAACCATGGTTTACATGAGTCGTTGCTCTGTATGCCCCCGATTGCTCTAATTGCTCTCTTTTGGATGGTAAACACATTTTGCATGTGTGTGGACTTTCCCGAGATTATATACAATATACAGCGCGAAGGGGTGAAGTGCTTCGCAGATAACTTTTATTGCAAACGAACAACCCCTAAATACTTTAGTTAACTTTTTTATTGATTTCTTACTTCCCGAAAAACTGCCTGTTCTGTTTTCTGTATGCTCTGTGTATAAATAAACATTCCACAACGTCCATACCATCTGCCAAAAACCCTCCAGTTTCAACATCTTCCCGTATCATGAATTCGCAACTGAAAGTAATAAAAAACATCCTGGAAAAGCAAGGACGAGGTTACAGTGTTGAATTTCCATTCGAATGGGTATGAAAACGGGAGATTGTAGAGGAACGGGAAAGGATATGGAAAATGTGTGGAAATGAAGTTGTAAACGGAAATGAGGACAGGATTTGCAGTGTGTTGTGCACTGAATTCTGGCTCTTTTGAGGTGAACGACAATTGATGAGTGGTTTCATATTTCGATATACCGAGATGTAGTCAGTCAGATATGTCATAAAATGGTTGTAGAATAGTTCTTCATGTCTATATCGTCGGATTGATTTTTAGCATATTGACTGAATGAACAATATTCCAAATGGATGTGTTAAAAGAATATGATTTTTTGTGAAGGAACAATGTTTCTTGACATGGTTTTGGGTAACCTTCCACAGTCTGAAAATGAAAATATAATCAGGAAAATCTATACGAGTGTAAAAGGGCAAACTAATTAGTTCACCCCGATAAGTTACCGCGTTCACCAAATTATATTTCCAGAAGAAAAATTATTCAATTAGTCAGTAACTTGCCGTATTCTGAATTTGCCTATCAAAAAAATAGTAAACATTCAAAAGATACTTCTCTATATAGTTTCTGATTGACGTTTCGGGGACTATATCTGCCTCCGTTCTCATAATCTTCTAAATCTCCTTTAATAGCTTGAATAAATTGGTTTTTCCTCTTGCAGAGTCTTCGTAGGTTTTTCAAACGACGGATGTCAATTGAGAAATGCCAAAAAATTTGCTCATTTGATGTATGGGATGTTGTTCAGATCAGTTTATTAGCATTCTGCCATTTCTCACTTCTTCTCTAAGTAGAGGTAACCATGTATGGTCCATTTTAACAGAAGAATACAGGCCGTTTCTTTCAATTACCTCCTCTCTTGATGTGGTTCTTTCATCAATATTTTCATCCTATTCCATTCAATCGCATGATCGCCATTGGATGTGAGGATATGTTCTGCAATTTTTGATCCGGTTATTTGTCGATTTCTGATTCAACTCCGATGTTCACTCTGGCGCACTTACAATGGTCTTGACGTTTCACCTATATAACTATCACCACACGAACAAGGTATGATGAAAACGAAGTTTTTGGTACTTTCTTCGGCGTTTTTTGGTTTTGTTTGTGTTAGTATAGATCTCAGTGTGTTTGTTGTTCTATATGATGTTCTCACATCATTCGTATGTCCAATCTGTTTGATCTTCTCAGATAATCCGGGGACATAATGTATTATGTTGGTTGTGAAATGTGTAGGTGGTGGGAGTATTCCTATCCTACACTTGTATAGATTTTCCTGATTACATTTTCATTTTCGGACTGTGGAAGGTTACCCAAAAAACCATATCAAGATTCCAAATGGAATTGTAGCTATATTGGTTGAATAAATTTTTTTCGTCAGTACATACTTTCACTAATAAGTTGAGATTGATTGATGATCCACGATGCTTCTGGAGTTTCATTAATAGCCGAAGGAAAACGTATAGTCTTATATGACAACATTCTTGGAAAGAGACATAGCTAATACAGGCACAGAAACTGTGGGTTGATTTGCGGACTTCTTCTCAACAGTAATCACATATCTCATCATCTCAACGTTACTGCCCCATCTCATGAAACTTTGGGTATACTTACAACGTCAGTTCTTGCTTTATTGATCGATATTCGATCAAATAAAAAATTATCCCACCGTGAGTATACTCTGTGAATTGAAATTATTCCTAACGTGACTTGGCAATATTAAAAATTTACAAGGATTTCAAAAAGTTTCTTATGTAATCAAACATTATTCATTTGAACCTGTGGTTGAAAATGACTGAAACAAATCAAGAGATGATATTCAACAGTTAACACTAACAAGACTCTTTCTGACGAAACTAATATATCTTTTCTGAACCTCTTGCAATCTTATTACAGTCGTGTTCCGTGCCCAAAATCAGAAACGTTATCCAACGAAGGTTATAGTCTCGGGGAATAGTTATGAATCGAGGTCTTATTTCAATATGACAAACACTTGAGTGGATAATTTTATGAAATTTTTTTACATATAGGAAGTTTTCTCATTCCTCTAGGAGTGGCCCATTTGGCTAGACGATTGCCTGAATAACCATGAAAAAAATCGTGCAATACAACATTTTATTAACAATCGTAATTAATTTGATATCGTTCTCATGTCCTAGATTTGTCGATGAAAAAAATCCTGCGTAACAATCATATTCCATTTACATAATTTTCCGAATACATTTAAAACATTATCGTTGCTCCCCGACTATAATGTACTTATCACCGATTTCTTTTTCTATCCATAGGCCGTAAGACTAACGCAATAATGAAACAGGACACTATCAAATTTTCAGCCCTTAAGACCGGGACCCTTGACATTTTCATGATTTCAGTAACAAAATCATGGGAAGTCGTTTGTCATTAAATACAAGTATTTCTTATCTATTCCAACATCTGAAAGTTAATGTATTCCTTCGAAAAAAAGTTCTTCCTATCATAAATTTGTAGTGAATCACGCTGTTTAAATATTTTAGTTATTATAAAAAAGTCTCTCTTGATCCAGGTTTTTTACCAGTCCATAGAGACTTTTCATTTTTATCGTTTGATGCAAATTTGTTTACATACAATCCACATTATTTTTGTAATATTAATTTCTATTATAGGACCTTGAAGATGACTTTATGACAGCCGAAACATCGGCAACAGGTCAAGAGTGACTTCGGTTATTTTGACCTTAACACAAATCACAAGTAACAAAAATGATAGTTTGATAATGTATTTGTACCATACATTACCCATAAAACTGTTTTTCTTAACTTTCCTCGAAGACTGATAGTTGAGTCAGTTATTACCAGAATTGTGTTTTCACAGATTTAGTATTTCAGGTGATTCCCACTGTTAACATACAATTATTTTTTTCTGTCAAATTTAATTCTTACTCCAAACAATTTCGTGACACATTTTTCAACTGAACTCAATTTTCCATTTTTATTGACCGCAATCATTAAAAATAATGACGAGTAATAATGATTTGCATGTGATAAATAGCATGTCAGTGAGGTTGATGAATAAATAGATTATTTGAAAAAAATTAATAGACACAAGGTCGGAATTTAAAAAGTGAACTATTTCCATTTGCATCGAATTGGTTCATTTAAAGGTGCGTTGAAATTTATTAGTAAAAAATTTCTCAGTTGATTTTCTGATAACATTTTTTATAACATGTAGAGGACTAGCTCTTATAACAAGTGAAAATATTTAAAAAAAAATTACGTGTTTTTTCGTTTTCCTTTTAAATTACCAGTTTTATTGAAAAAATCATTTAAATATACAAGGGGTAGTTTCAATTCGAATTTTGGAAAAAACATTTCACTGAGATGAAAAAAATTATAATATTGGAACATTAAAGCAAGCATTTACAATGAAAATGTTACCACAATGACCTGAAATCATAAAAACTCTCTGGGGTTAACCAAATAGATCCATGGAAATGGTAATCTTATTCCTGGCATTCCACTGCAGAAAATTCCCAAGTTTTATTTTTCCGTTTCACTCTGCCTCTAGGTGGAATCAATCGACCTAGCAGCAAAATCTGTTTGATCAGTTTTACATCTCAAAAAATATATAATATTGTTGACAAATTCGATAATAGCTAAATTATAAGAAACCATTACATCTAGAAAAATGAAATGTTCACAAACTATTCCAAATTTCACCATTAGAATATTTAAATTCATAAATTAGTTTTTGATTAATGCTATAAAATGTTTCTTTTGGAAAAAATATCGTGATGCAATATTTTTTCTTTTGGAATAAACACACTTTTTGAGCAAAAAATAATAAATATGTCATTGTTCTTTAGTCGTGAATTCAACAGTATTTCCCTACATTAAAGGAAAAGAAAAAAATACATCAGTTGGAGGAATTATTTTTTTAAATCATTCGAGTTGATAACTAACACAAAAGACTAATTTCCTCCATATTATATGGGTATAGTGACTTTAAACAAGCCAATAGATATATCGTCGACACTTTTAACTAAAAAACCGCAATTTCTCGGTAATACTTTGTGATACTTACCAAGGAAATTAGATATGGTTCCATCATCTGCTTTCCACAAGTTGAGAAATCCATGTTAACGTTATTTTATAACACAGCACAATTCACACACTTTAGTGTTGTAGCATGGCGCGCGTGGCTAGAGGTAGAAATGGAAGATAAACTGAGCTGAGAAAGTACTTGGCCTGGCACCTGACATGGCGACGTTACATGTCGCAGATCACATGATAATATATGAACGTTGCCAAGTGTATTATTATTTATCGCGAGGCTATTGTATGTATTTTGAAATGTCTGCTTGTCAGACATCTGCTCCATACAGACATACTGTGTGGCGTATGGGTCATGAATTTCCAGCCCGACTGCATAAAGAAACCGGTTACTATTAATAATATCAGGAATTTTATGTGTTACTGCAGTTTGGAAGTAATCATATCAAGTGCCCATAATTTAAATTAAAAAAAAATGTCTTCTTTTGTATACCTAGGTATTACAGATCTAGCTGCTTCTTGTCCAATTTATAGAGCAGTTATTGCTACAAAAGGTGGCGTCAGCTTGCAGAAAATGATTTTTTTAACTTAGACTTTTCGCCTTTTCTTTCCCTGTACCGTTCAAATTGAAAAAATAAATATGGCATCATCGCCTAGCTACTAATTCTCAAGAGATCGGCACTCTTGAAATGAGATAATGGAAATGGAGATGGTGATTTATTACAATGAAGTTCTATTTCAAAGAAATCATTTTTAAAGAGAAAACAAATTCAAGGATAATATACCTAATATATAAACCAAAAATATAGAAAGTTGCCAATGTTTTTGTAAATGAGAAATCGAACATTATCTAAACGAACCAAGAAGTGACATCATTGTACCCACTATTATGGTGGAAAACACTTTCGTTTTATTAAAGCAATGCATATTTATATTCTTGTATCGAGGAAAATAAAAGTAATGAATCAAAATATTACGTTTTCCTAATTCGAGAAAATCGTAATATCAACTTGAAGGAATGACATTTTGTTAATTATAGAAATCATATTCAAGTTGTAGGATCAAGGAAAAGAAGTATTCAATGGAAATATACGGTTTATTATTTCGAAAAAAAATTAAATATCAACCTGAAGAAATGATATGTTTTCATTTGAAGCAATGCATATTCATATTCTTGTACCAAGGAACAAAAGTATTGAATCATAATATTACATTTTTTCAATAAAAAAAATAGTTAATATCAAGTTGAAGAATTTATTTTTAAACATCTTGGTTTAAGCATATATTTCAATAATATGATTCTCTTTCATTGAAAATGACAAATCTTTCGAGTCAAAAATATATGCTCAATACAAAGGAAAGATTTACTTGAATTGAAAGAAATTAGTTTTCCCAATTTGAGATTTTCTTTTTGTGTGAATCTTTCAATTCAATTTTCACCCACTTCTAGACGTCCGAATCATTTGAAATCTTGAGCACGTATGAACCATGAAATAATTTCATTGCTACGACCTGGTACTCGCACCAAGATCATCAGCTCATAATTTCAAAAAATGCCTAATTTACATTTTAAAGATTTGGTGAGTGCGCTGGTCTCAGTACTCACTAAAAGTTAGTAAAAACTTCAATCCCATGTGGATGGATCAATCAACGAGTTTTTTCCACGATTTGAAAAATAATCCACTCCTAAGGGTAGAAAAATGGGGGATGGTTGTTGGTTCACCCACAGCATTTTTACTTCTTAACCGATTCTGAAACGCATAACATTGTACTAGGTTATCCGATTTAGATTATTCTTTCTTCATTGTATAGGGTATGCTTGTAAGTTGGTCCAATTTGAATTTGAAAAAAAATTACACTTCTAAGAGTAATATCCGAAAAAGTATCCAAATCAAAGACAGTATCTCATGACACAAAAAATTAATTGATTAACTGTCGACAATATGAATTCCAGGGGAAGAAATCGACTGAAGACGCCATTGCCCTTCTAACATCTAAAATAATGTATTTTTTTAGATCCAGCCAAGGCTAGAGGATTTGGGTTTTAGGATTTCGTTAAAAGTTTATTGACAGGAAACGGCAAGCAAAAATAAATAGATTTACGAGCACGGTGTGAACTGTACAGTATGGTGTACCTCAGGGTGTCGTTCTAGGACCATCATTATTCGTCCTATATATTAATGATTGCCTTAATTTGAATATTTCTGGATCAGTTTTGCAGACGATATTACTATAATTTTCGATTCGTATTGCTGGAAAAAACTCGAAGAGGTAGTTCAGGAAGACATGATGTTAATAAAAACATGATTTTATTATGTATATAAATTTTCACTATGAACTCCGACTCCTATCTGGCCTACTCATGTTATGAAAATAATGAACTCACTTATAAGGGTTTCAACATTGACGGGAAACTGGAAATAAAATCCAAGATTACATATGGAATAATAGGATGAAGAAGTGCATTGAGAGACCGTATTAAAAAGCTGAAAATCCCCCATAAAATATTTCAGAGAATAATATTGAGAAAACCAAACCGATACTCATCTGACCTTCTATTTTATGAATCGAAAATTCCTGACGTTCGGCAAAATGATTTGTTTATAACGTCGGTTTTGAATTCTAACATAAATTGAATGTCCACGTATATGAACATTCTCATCATACTAGAAGAAAACTCGGTTACTATAGAACTCCTGCTGCATCAAAATCCATAGGAAAAAGAAATTACTAATCTTTAGTGTCTCCTGAAGGCTGAATCCTATTTATTTAGGAAAAAACTGAAGAGATACATACTTGAAAGGGGCAAGTTCATCACTTGATTGAAAAGGGATACAAAAGTGTGAAAATATACATTTTATAGGGTTATCACTTGATTCACATGATTTTCCCAAAATTTTATAATAATTACAAAAGTTTCAAAACTTCAGTAGAGTGAAGAGGACTTTCATATGATATGTGATATGTGATATGTAGATTTGGCAACCCTTTTTTCTGAACGGAAGATGTTGAAAATCAGGATTTAATGAATTTTCACATTATTAGCGCGGAAAAATTTGCAATAGTTCTGCAAACTTTCGAAGTTTTGATAAATATCAATTTACATCTTTTGATAAATTTGCAACCACTCAAACAAAACGGAAATGTCTGTTTTATCGAAAATAAATTGTTGTTAGTCCTAATTTTTCGATAAAAATTCCAAAAGTTCTGCAAACTCGAAAAAATAAGTGAAATAATGTTCTTGACAAGAGTTTTAATTTGCAATCTCTTGCGTCAAACGCAAAACATATTTTTTCAATAAATTGATATTTTTTATTGAAATAAGTATCGGAATTATTACAAAATTTTCCAATAATGGTTGCAAGTGGAGATGACCTGTCGTACAATGTTCTCATTAATTTATAACCTCGGAAATGAGAGTAAAATCGAAAGAAACATATTTTCGTATTTTTACTCTACCAAAAAAGGCAAAAGTTTTGCGAATCGGACAGACAACTCATTTTACCAATTGGTGGCAGTATAATCATTTGTAAACTATGTTACAATGCGAAACATTAGGAATAAAAAAAAATATTGTTGCAACCCCTGTGTTATCTGAATAATAAATATTTTCATATACCTAATAAATGACATTCATTGTGTTACCAAGTTAACTATCGACCAAGAAGAAGCTCGTCAAAAGTAGATGAAATCATTCAATGTTGAAAGCTAACGTTTTCGCTATGAATTCAGAACATCATATTACAATTAGGAATTTGCATAAAAAATACTCTGATGGAGGATCGAGAATCTCTCGACACGTTTTCATAATTTTATTTATTCATATTGAAATAATGTGATTTTTTGTGGAGGAACAACGTTTTTTGACATGTTTTTTTGGGCAACCTTCCACAGTCTGAAAATGAAAATATAATTAGTTTGCCCTTTCTACACTTGTGTAGATTTTCCTGATTATATTTTTATTTATTCATAAAAAAATGGAGGAAATTTTGAGATTAAAAAAATACTCATACAGTTGAACATTAGTACGATTAACCTACAACTGTGTTACATCACAGTGTTTTGTTTACAGTTTAGTAACATGATTTATTACCAGAATAACAAAAAAACTGTCAATTGTTTTTATGACAGACAACTATATAACTAACCAAAACCAATGCACATTCATCTAATAGTCCTGGAGCTAGAACTAAAATAGAATTGTCTTCCCCCTCTTTATTTAAAAAAAAATTATAAATCAAGAAAATGATTTTTACGTGTCGATTACATTTCAGTCCCCCATTAAATTATAATTTTATTCAATTCAAGAAATACATACGTGTAAAAATTAAATTTGAGATGTAATGTCGATGTCACAAATTTTTATTTTTCAACAACGTTTCTGATTGATGAAAATTCAATGTCTTCCAATAGTCTTTCAGTAGAATTTTGTACTCTTTCGATTGTTGCATTCGAAAATATTAGATTAAATTGATGTCACTGATTAGTCAAAAACAGTGAGTGCTTCAGAGATTAATAATTAGTTTCAAATTTTTTAATGGGTACCTACGTAACCGTATTATTCTTCGGATGCAATTTCAATCAACCAGTACAGAATATAACAGATATACGCGATGGATAATCAAGTATTTAACTGGACCACTGTAGGCATATGTCGGTCTGAAATATATTAAACCTATTTGCACAATGTTTGCAATTTATGGCCAAATAATAAAAAAAAACAAATCAATTACACAAAAAAACTGTTCCGTTGAACAATGACGGTTGCAAATCTCTTGTGTCACGTAAAATATCAGTCGTAATTTTAATTGCAATTTGCAGAACTTTTGCAGTTATTTTAGAAGTTGATAAAATGCAAAAAAAATATATTGGTGGATCAATAGGTTCCGTTTTTCGTATGAAGTTGCAAAGTTACATATCCACTGAGACCGATATTCTCTTCATTTGCAACCACAATAGAAAACTTTTGTAAGTATTTCAATGCTTGTGTGTATTGAAAATGGGAGCGTCGATAAAAAAAGTTTGATAAACAATGATGCGTTTTTCAGAAATGGTTGCAAATGTACGTGAATATTTGAAACTTTTATTCTGTTCACTTATCCAATTTTTTAAATCAAATTACAATGGAAAACTTAAACAAATGACAATAACCAAGGTTCCGTAACTTTTACAAGATTGCAAACTTAACGCACCATTACTTTAGGTATGCTTAGTTTGCAGAACTTTTGCAATTTTCAGTGCAATAATAAAGCATGAAAACGTTTTTCGCAATTAAAACAATGTTCCGTTCATCACAAAGTTCTGCAAAATTTTATAGTTTGTTTTCATTAATGCTCTAACATGCCATTGAAGTTTGAAAACTTTTGGAATTAATGTTAATTGATTGTCAATATCTACTGGCCTATATGTGTAGGTAATCAAAAATAAATTGCACTCAAGATTTTGTTTAGTCTATATTTTATATTTACGTTAATATAGATTATTATTAATATATAATTATAATAAAAAAAACGCTGTACAGGATGGAAAACGATTGCTAAAAATACAAAAACACGATAATCCAGAAATAATTGATTGTCACTATATATCGCACCCTCGCCGTAAAAATTCTCAATAATCGCAAGAAACAACATGAGCAAAAAATTATAACACCAACAAATTATCCCCATAAATATTCAATGCGATAAACAAGATAAAACAAAGCCTTTGTTTCAACATGATATTTTAATCTTGAACCTTGTTACAAAATGAAAAATAACCCGTTCGAGCGGCAAATAACGAAGTACGTGCGGAAAAATACACTCGAATCGAAAGGCGAACCCATATTTATACATTTCAATCGCACCAAGTATGAATAAACTATTGAAATCGCGATGGAGTTTTAGTCTGATACTTCTATTTCGAACATTCGGTTCCTACGTACATTTAGTCCAACAGCCGGACCCACGTGACGTATGTAACTAATGAGTTTGCCCGAAAAGTGAAAATATTGCATCAAAACGTACACAGCAAGGAAACCTAGCGTTGCAGTTTTTATATACAGTGCGCGTCCAAGTAACCTCGCCACCCCCTAAAATATTTCCCGAACGATAAAATTTAATATGAAGAGGAAAATTGCGTCTGTGAAAAATACATAAAAGGAAAAATTGTCGCATATCAGACAAATTATTAAATTGAAGGAAAAAACGTCCCCAAGCGGGATTCGAACCCACGACCTCTAAATCTCTAGCCAGATGCTCTACCAATTGAGCTATATTTGTGAACCGCTTTTTTTCATAATTACTACGGCGAAGCAAAAAGGAGGGTTATGATTTTGACCGATATGTATGTCGGTATGTATCATCTGTCCCCTCATAACTTCTAAACTACTTATCATAATTTGACAAATGGGGCATCGTTGAAGCGTCCTGATCGTCCGCTGGTTATAGGCTAGGTGACGTCACATTAAATTGAATATGGCGCCCTCTAGAGGACATAAAGACGTGAACTAGAAAAAAAATTTTTTTAATGACTTCGTGGAGGGTATCAAATGAAAGGGCTTAATCAGCACATTTCAAATATTAGCTGTTGCTTACTACTGTTAGAATGTATTGTTTTGTTAGGGTAGGTGGCATATGACCACGGCTATCATCTGAACATCACTATGAATATGTATTAAATTCATTAGAATATATTACGTGTAAGTTGTTTATTTAATAGATGATAAATATTGAACTGTTTGTACATAACAATTTCAGATCAGAATATTTTCTTGTTTCATACTTTTTAAAGCGTGATTTTTCAATAGTCGGGTTTTAGTTTTTGAACTTATTTTTTAATGTTAGTCTTAGGAAGGTAGAAAAGATCTCGAGTACTCATCAGCGGCCATCAAGACCAATTAACCTTTCACCCTAACATCACCATCAACGTGACGGTTTCAATCGAGGTTCAGAAAGGTGATCTCCAACCAGTGACAAGATTTCGCCAAATATATAATATGAAAAGGAAAATTGCGTCTGTGGAAAATACATGAAAGGAAAAATTGTGGCATATCAGACAAATTATTAAATGAAAGAAAAAACCCGATATTCCTCTGCATATTATATGTGTGGCAAAAGTCAGTGGTTCACCTTCCTGAACCTCGATTGAAACCGTCACGTCGATGATGATGTTAGGGTGAAAGGTTAATTGGTCTTGATGGCCACCGATGAGTTCTCGAGATCTTTTCTACCTACACAAATATGCGGATGGAACCTATGTCTTCAATAGCTCAGTTGGTAGAGCATCTGACTAGAGATTCAGAGGTCGTGGGTTCGAATCCCGCTTGAGGACGGTTTTTTCTTTAATTTAATAATTTGTTTGATATGCCACAATTTTTCCTTTTAGGATAGAATTCGAAATGATGAACTTTTACGTAACTGAACTATACAGTGTCCGGCATAAAGTTCGCAGCATATGGAAAACTTTTTTATTATTGATTTCTCAAAAAAAACATTCGTGATAAAAACCTCTGCATAATCCCAAACCTGAAATGCAAACACCAAAATTGAATGTTATACGACCCTATACGAGGGAGATAGAAAAGCATGCTTTGTTTTCAAAATAATATGATCCCATCACTTTATTTCTCACGGTAGAATTCAAATTCATGGGGAAATATTGTTCAAAATCGAATGTTGATCCATAAATTCGAGTCATAGCCACCTATGACCAATTTCATATTTCAACTTTTTTTCCCATTTTTTCCTCAGCGCCCTGTACAACATAAGGAATATTATGCTAGATGAATGGTATATTGTTAGTTATGATGATATCACTCTCTGAATGTTTTCTCATTCCTCCCTCCCATCGGAAATCACATTAATTGAATTATGTGACGGAATTTCACAAAATCTTGCTGCAAATAGTAAATAAAACTGAATTGTCTCCAAGATATGATGCCAGAATGCGGCATTCAACGTACAAAATTAAGATTTTGATCCACTCGAAAAATTTATTCACGTATCATTTATGAATTTCGAAATATCGTAAATTGTTACATTCGACTTCGATAGCAATACCCAGCTTCCATAATTTTGTTCTTTGATTTTTACTGTAAATGATTGAGGTACAGAACATTTGCCAATCACAGTTGGCTTTGAAAACAAATTCATTTCTAATTGTAAACAAACCATTTTTGACGCCTCAAGAATAACTCACAAATCTGTAGAGTAATTTCAGTAGTTTTTCAATTCAATCATGGCTGCTCGACTAAGTATACAGGAGAGAGTGGAGATTGTAATGATACATGGTGACAATTACCATACTTGTAGAGACACTGCCAATATTTTCAATGAAATACATCCAGGTAAAAACGTTCATAATTCGACAATTACAAGAATTTTTGAAACATTCAAGGAATCTGGATCGGTTTCAAAAAAATACAAAGTGACACATAAACGACCGATAACTGAAAATGAAGAAACTGTTATGAATATTATGCTGTCTACGATTGAAAATCCAAGAATGTCATTATCGCCAAGAGGAGAAAATCTTGGTATGTCCGATCGATCAATGAGAAGAGTTCTAGGTAATAATAATTTCAAACCGTATAAACCAAAATTCATACACACTTTGAAACCGAGAGATCCGAATAATCGCTTGGATTTCTGTTTCTGGTTTCAGTCTATGATGGAAGATAATAGACAGTTTTCGAAAAAAAACCTTTATAGTGACGAGTCCACCTTCACATCAAATGGGGTAGTCAGCTCCCAGAATTGCAGGTGGTGGGCAGATAATAATCCCCATTTCAGGATACAATGTAGAGACCAATATCACTTCAAAGTTAACGTCTGGTGCGGAATTCTTAATGACATTATTGTTGGACCAGTATTTTTCAGACAACCACTGAATTCTGCAAGATACTTAAGAATGCTGCAGACGTTTCTCTCCGATTATTTAGATGATATTCCTCTGGACATGAGAGCTGGAAGGTATTTTCAACAAGACGGTGCATCCGTTCATTCTACGCTAGACGTGAGGAGGTGGTTATACGGAACATTTCAAAATCGATGGATTGGTAGATATTCCAATAACGCTTGGCCCGCCCGGTCACCGGACCTCACTCCTTTGGATTTTTTCTTATGGGGATATCTCAAACGGAAGGTATATTCGAGAAGACCATTTCAAAATATACGTCATTTGGAGAATACTATCAGGGATTATATTCGGGGAATAGCTCCTCAGATACTAAGAAATGTTCATGATGCAATGCACCGCCGTACTATGCAGTGTATTGAGAATGGAGGACTCCACGTAGAATAAAGCATAGGACATATTTGTTTCAAGAAATGTTATTTGTATTGTGAAAATAAATTAATTGGCATTCTGGCATCATACCTTGGAGACAATTCAGTTTTATTTACTATTTGCAGCAATATTTTGTGGAATTCCGTCACATAATTCAATTAATGTGATTTTCCGATGGGAGGGAGGAATGAGAAAACATTCAGAGAGTGATATTATCATATCTAATAATATACCATTTGGCTAGCATAATATTCCTCATGTTGTACAGGGCGATGAGGAAAAAATTGGGAAAAAAAGTTGAAAAATTAAATTGGTCATAGGGTGGCTATGATTCAAATTTCTGGATCAACATTCGATTCAAAACAATATTTCCCCATGAATTTGAATTCTACCGCGAGAAATAAAGTGATGGGATCATATTATTTTGAAAACAAAGCATACTTTTCTATTTCCCTCGTATAGGGTCGTATAAAATTCATTTTTGGTGTTCGCAATTCAGGTTTATGATGAAGCAGAGGTTTTTATCACGAATGATTTTTTTTGAGAAATCTATAATAAAAAAGTTTTTCATATGCTGCGAACTTTATGCCGGACACTGTATAATTCAATCAATTGGTGCTAAAAAAGGCCTCTGCTCAGTGATGTAACAATAGGGTGGCAAGCCAGGCCAAATGCCAGGGGCCCCCGGCTAGAGGGGGCCCCCACCCGTGAGCAGTCAGGGCAAGATAAGTCCTTGCCACAAAATTGAAATTAATAAAAACTTATTTAATAAATTCTATGGGACAAGAAAGATTATGCAACTCAGCTGTTCATCCATCGAACATTCCATGGCCTTAAATTTGAACTTTGATGTTGTCATTGACACTTTTGCTGAACAGAAAGCTCAAAAAAAAGAATTTTAATAATTAAAGTTACACGAAAATCAACGAAAACTGTACACAATAATTGTAATAGCGTTTGTAAGTACTGCGTACTTCACATAGTGATTTATTAAAAAGAAACTACAACGTTGGGTGACCTTCTTTACATTGAGAGAGGGCCCCATGAATTTGCCACGGGCCTCTAACGTATAGTTACAACACTGCCTCTGCCCTACAAAAGGGGGGTCTGGAACTAAAAAAAAGTTTTCGACTTTGGGAAGGGGTCAGCGCGGTCTGCCATTTTTTATTAAAGGCACAAAAAATTGTTTTTTTCAGAATAATTCCTCAACAAATGATCATATGAAAAAAATTTAAGAAGATTAAATTCCGTACATTTTTTGTATGAACACTTTTTTTGTAAGTCTGATGTGTAATCAAAACAGTCCCAAACATGTGTGGCAGTGCGTCAAAAAAATACAAGGAAATATGAAATCTGACACCACAATTGCTATAACAGACGAAGGAACTACTAGTCAGCATAATTCTTTGATCGCAGGAAAATTCAATGATTATTTCACTAACATTGGAGCTAAACTAGCAGATAAAATAAAAAAGACAGACAACAAATATCGAGCAAAAAGAATTAAGCATCCTATCTATCTAACGGAACTGGAGGAAATCTAAGTCAGGAAGGTAATAAATGAACTGAAATCAAACAAAGCGCCAGGTCTCCATCAAACCTCTCAAGTCCGGGAATAGAATGGAGATATCAAATTACAGATCAATTTCTTTACTTTCGACTCTCAGCAAAATTTTCGAAAAACTAATCAAGTCAAGAATGTTGAATTTCCTAGTAAAATTTAATATCATATCCGAAAAGCAATATGGGTTTATGGAAGGAAGATCGACACAAGATGCACTTGCAGACTTAACCTCAAAAATATATTCCGCTATAGATGCCAACGAACCTGCAAAATGTATCTTCGTCGATCTGGCTAAGGCTTCTGATACCGTCAGCCACCCAGACCTACTGGAAACTTTGGAAAATACCGGCTTCAGAGGTATAGCCTATCAACTTATGGAAAGTTATCTAGAAGTCTGGGAAGGTTGTGTGAAAGTCGAAAATGTACTAAGTGATATGAAGAATGTTTGTTATGGAGTCCCCTAGGGAACCATCCTTGGTTCCATCTTATTTTCAATCTATATTAATGCATTATTCGACGTGCCTGTAGCTGGGGAAATAAGTCATCTTCTTCAGAGACAAGAACTGGTTAGATCTGAAATTTCCTCTAGTTCTTTAGTAGTGAACTACTCACCATTAATCTGAAAAAGACTGCATACTTACCTTTCACTAGTTATGAATCGAATCTACGTCCATATAAGAAAATTGACTTCCAATATCAGGGGGAAGTGCTGCAAATAGAGTATGACAAAACAATATGATTTCAACTTTTACATGAGGCATCTGATCACTATACAAAAGTGGATTCTGACAATAATTATGGGAAGGGACTTCAGATATTCTAGTGATGAATTATACAGGGAGTAATGGACATTCATCAAATATTTGTTTTAGCGCTGGTGACTCATCAAAATAGAAAATTGGACAAAGTTAAATATATCGAGCACAACTACTCAACTAGATATTAAGAAAAGGCCTTGAATGTATTACGTATGTTGAAGACAATAGGGCAAAGGTGCCATGTATACCTTGCGCCAAAATTTTATAACTTAATACCCCTTCATCTAAAAACAATCAATTCTACGGCCCTGGTCAAGGCAAAACCTAAGAAATGGTTGATGAACAATCCCCGTATCGAAATCCACAGCATGGTATACCGGATGATTCTCTAAGGTGGCTAACTTTTTTATTATTAAAGTAAGAAAAACGGAATTTGGGGGTTGTGTACTATAGTTCAATTTACATTTTTTACATATTTACTTGCTTTGCCGTACTTCCGGTTTGACCGGAAATAACTTTCGATTTTCAAATGGGACATCCTATATATTTTCATTTATTTCGATTGAGAACGACATTCTAAATCCAACAACACCTCACTGGTCAATATTTGACAAATAAAGGCATTTTTTTCCAATTTTTATTTTTCGATCTAGAATGCCATGGATCGTGTAAATCGCTTCATTCTTGATCAAGTAACATGGGAAAAATACGATTTTGAGGCTTATGACTTCACAGTCGTTTTAAGAATTATTTAAAAGGCCAAATAGGAATTTTTTTATTAACTTGATTTTTTCAAATGGAAAGGGGATGGCTTCTTGTGAAAGATCATTTTCTTACGAATAATTTGATACCACACACTTTCACTTTATTTTCACGATTTTTCTGAATAATTTAAGAAGCGATCATACCTAATAACAAATAATACGTTGATTTGTTGAAAATATAAACAGGATGTTCATAAAATCAGATGTGGAATCATCTGCGACTGAAAGATAAACTTTAGTCACTATCTTCCATCGTCAAGATAACCTCTTGTGGGGTATTCATGTTGAAAAGGGAAACATTCTCAATTGAATATTGATAGAAATATTTTTCTGTAAACTGAAAAATCCACGATTAAAATGAAGTTATTTTTTGTGAATGTCTAACAGAAAACAACTACTTCCCCGGCTAAAGCCACGCTGGACATTTAACTACATCTGATGATATTCTGAAAAGACTTGTTGGCTGTCCATTACCTACCCAAACAATGTTTATCGAGTGTTTTAATGTTTTTTGTACAACTGCCATTAAAAATGACGATTTTAGTTTATAGGTATGTGAATTAAAAACTGACGCTTTCCACTTAATGTGTCAAAATAACTTTAACACTAGTGTTGATAGTAGTTTTATGTAACAAGTATGCAAAGTGAGGCTTTAGCCAGTAAGTCCGCAAACAGGGTTGAAACGATTTAAATCAATCGATGTAAATACCTACATGATTTAAAACACATGATTTTTTCAATTGAAATCATGAATAAAATAAAAATTTCTAATAAGTTATAATTAAGAGAAAATAAAAAAAATACCACTGTAAATAAATAATTTTAAAGTGAGTTTATACAGCACGTAAAATGAAATAAGAAATAAAATAAAGTAAAATAAGAAATAATACCTAATTTGTTTATAGAATTGAGCAAATTAATGTAAAAAGTAATGGAAATTTGGGATTTTATGTTGAGGTTACCTCAATTTCAATGATGTATACTTGCAAAATTGGTCCCTGTTGAAAAGAGAAACATTCTCAATTGGATATTGATAAAAATATTTTTCTGTGAATTGAAAAATCCACGATAAAAATGAAGTTATTTTTTGTGAATGTCTAACAGAAAACAACTACTAGTTCAATGTCCAGCGTGGCTTTAGCCGGGGAAGTAGTTGTTTTCTGTTAGACATTCACAAAAAATAACTTCATTTTAATCGTGGATTTTTCAGTTCACAGAAAAATCTTTCTATCAATATTCAATTGAGAATTTTTCCCTTTTCAAATAATACGTATTCGGTATACTTATGCACTAAGCCCTGTTATTCTAGTTATCCGTGACAAACAATTGAAGCTGTTGCTAGGACTACCTAAACAAATAGGCTAATGAATATGCTGTCACTTGTAAATGTATTCGTTGCGAAGTTTATAATTTGATATGGAAAATTATACTAGAAACGAGAAAATTGACGTGTTGCTAATTTACGGAGAAGCAAAAAAGAATGCAACTGACGCAGCTCGAATTTATGCTCAGAGATTCCCTAATCGTCGCCATCCCACTCGGCATTATTTTCCAAAACTGGAAAGGAAAATGCGAAATGAACCAGAAGAAAATGCCAATAACTTCATCGTCAGGGAAGAAATTGTTTCTGAGTGTGATATAAGTTATTCGTCCGTTTGGAGAATTCTTCACAAATATAATTATCGATCATTCAAGTAGCAACTACACCAACATCTTTACGATAACGACCACAACCGAAGATTAACTTATTGCAACTGGTTTTTGACTAAATACAGAGAAGATGTAGGTACGTTGATATCTATTTTCAACAAGATGGAGCGCTACCTCACAATTCTCAAGTCGTAAGAGAACATCTGAATGGCACCTTCCCAGAAAAGTGGATTGTCACTTATGGACCTATTCAGTGGCCTGCGAGGTATATTCTTAAGTTGTCATATTTTTTCATAATGTATTATTTCTTTTTCATATTCTAGATCACCAGATCTTACTACGCTAGATTTTTTCTCTGGGGAAAATCAGGTGTATAACACAGCATCAGCTACTCTTGAAGAACTGGAGTATAAAGTAAGGGTGGCATTCCAGAACATCACTACTAATCAATGTGGTGCGCGCAACAATTGAAAAGGTTAAACTTTGCCGTGATCAAGGAGGAGATAATTTTGAAAATCTAGAACCTTAATGGACTAATTTGCGACTTTGAATAATCCTTGAAACTACTGTGTAAATTTTGTCAAACTTATTCGTCTATTTTTTTTATTTATATTTTTTTAAGTTATAGCTGTTTAATCCTTATTCATTTACTTAGGTTGATATGTCATCATCAGGATCAAGGTGAATACATCAGAAATACCCTTTGTGGGTTAACTGAATTTTTTCATATTGTTCAGATGATCATAAATACATATATAATGTTACCAATACTTGTACGTGTACTTATTTACTTAATTATTAATATTATCATTATTATTATTCAACAAGAAAAAATACCAGTAAAGTATCAGTATCTAATTTCAGGAATAAAGACAGAAACGTTGACGAAAAATTCCATCGAAACTAAATAATGACGTGATTGAAGAATATAGACAATTCTGTAGAATTAATTTTTCATTATGAATTTGTTGATGGAATAATCCAGTTTATTGTGATTACCAATCAATGAATCGAAGAAGCCCATCCAAATGTTACACACTCAAAATTACAAGCACGCACTTCCGTGCGAACCAGCTCTCTACCTAACACATAACACAGAGAAGGCCAATTGGGAAAGAGAGAGAGCGGCCAGCGTAAAACGAGAGCGAATCAAGTTTAAACTAGGAAAATTCAGAGCCACCGCTGGACAAAGACGAATTCGTAAAATAGGCCAAAACGCAAGAAGGAAAAAGACGCAAGTTCGGTGGGTCATCAGACAGAGACTCGAGCCGACAGAGACGGCAGGCATATTTTAACCTATGAAATTAATACGTTAGAAAAGAATACAAATAGACATGGAACGAGAGAGACAGGACGGACCTCGAGGTAACCGACAGGGGCGGAGATACTGGAGGGTAATGGACGGATGCGATGATGATATTGATAGTGTCTATTAGTTTGATTCTGCTTCGATTTAATTCTTATTGAATTTTGTGTTGGTCCTGTTTTATTGGGCAATTTCACGACATATATTACATTGGTTTGAAGCAATTTAATTAGTAGATATAATATTTGTGGATTTTTTTTTGTAGTCGACGACCCTTCCAACAACATTTCAAGTGAAATGCCCAAGAGCAAAGACAACTAAGTCAGGAAAATCCTTTTTAATGTTGAGATTACAAGAAATTACAATTTGAATGAGTGCTAGGAGAATATGGGATCTACAATTTTTTTCTGCTGAATATACTGAGATATTAATTAGTGCTTTTATCGAGAGTAATATCAAGTGTTGGGAATTTTGTTGCCCAAAATTTTTTTCAAATTTTCGAGAATGCATTTTGCCTGGATATTTTGCTGGCTGCGCTTAGCGGTCTTATTATCTGATTAAATGAAGAAAGCGAAGCTTGAGTGGTTCAATCTTTGGTAATACGGCCACATATTGCACGAGTTGAATTTACTGGAAGCAAATTGCTTGAGGGAAAATAAAAAAAATGCGTGAAAATCCTAGAGCACGAATGATATATTCAATGGGAATATTTCCCGAATTACATTTGAAACTGAAAAAATAATCAATAAAAAAACTTTTTTAAGACAAGCTTTTATTCAAATGCACTAAAAAGTAAAAAATTATTGCTTTGGATGTGTGACGTAGCTCGTCGCTTTTGTATTCGAACTGAAAGATTTGCGCGACAAGCTTTTAAATCTATAACTCACGGAATAACAACATACGTCTCACATCCAAAGCAATTATTTTCAACTTTTTAGTGCATTAGAATAATAGCTTGTCTATAAAAAGTTTTTTTATTAATTATTTTATTTTGTGCTTTTTAGTACTTGAGTATGTCTTAATCTATGCATTTTTGATATAGCATCGTTATTATTGGGCCTTTTTTTTCTGTTAGTGCTGAGGTATCTAGTCCTTCAATGAGGAGACACCTAAAGATTATAACTCATCCACCTTCTTGCAGTTGCCATCTTCGATTTATGAATTTCAACTGAAATCAATAATCTTCCTCTGAATTCATAATCTCCGACCCCAAAGACCCCGACATACCAATTTTAAATCGAATGGGGCCATAATTACGAAACCCATCCGCCATCTTGAATTTTTGGAATTTGATAAAAAATTCATAATCTCCGACCACGAAAACCCCCACATACCAATTTTGAATAGAATCGGACCATAAACACAGAGATTATCGGCCATCTTGGAGCCGTCATTTTGATTTCATGAATTTTGGAGAAAAAATCCTAATTTCCGACACTGAAAACCCCCCCGTACTAATTTTGAATCGAATCGGACCATAAACCTAAATTTCGTCCGCCATCTTGGAGCGCCATTCTGTTTTTTTCTCTAACAAAAATTCCATGAGCCGCCATTTCAATTTCTTAAATTTTGAAAAAAAATTCATAATCTCCGACTCCGAAAACCCCCACATACAAATTTTGAATGGAATCAGACCATAATCACAAAACTCTTCCTCCATTTTGGAGCCGCCATTTCGAATTTATTAATTTTGACAAAAAATTTACAATATTCGTCCCTGAAAACCCCCACATTTTGAATCGAATCGTAAGATAATCACAAAACTTGTCCGCCAGCTTGGAGCCGCCATCTTGAACTCATGAATTTGGGCAAAAAATTCCATAATCTCCGACCCCTTGAACCCCCAATGCCAATTTTGGATCGAATCGGACCATAATCATAAAACTCGTCCACCATATTGGAGCCGCCATCTTGAATTTATGAATGTTGACAAAAAATCCATAATCTCCGACCCCGAAAACCTCTACATACCAATTTTGAATCAAATCGGACCGTCATTACAAATCTCGTCCGCCATTTTAGAGCCGCCATTCTGTTTTTTTCTCAAACAAAAATTTCATATTGCATTGTCGCCGGAACTATGAGCACCTGCCAAATTTCAGCTCAATCGGATGTCGGCAAGTTCTCCAAAAATGGATTACAAATTTTGAACCGGAAAGAATGACAGTACGAACGAACGACAGAATGACATACGAACGAAGCAAGTTAAATAAAAGCTTGTAATAAAACTACTAGAATTCATATTATTTTTGTTCTGTATTCTTCAATGTTTTTCTTTTTCTCTCTATCATTGTCGTTCTATATTATTCACATTATTATTATACCATTATTGATTTAATATTGTAACAATATCCATATAGTGTTTGTATATTTTTATATGTATGGGAGTGGATCTCATGTTTTTATTTAATTCCAAAATTGTTTTAATATGTCTCATGCTGTAGTTGATAAAATCTTCATCGAGAAAACAATGGAATAAACACCCTTCATCATAATTATTACAATTATAATTAATTTCACGTCTATATATTTTTTCTCTTTCTTCGTATTTTTTTTTTTATTTATATTATTTATTGATGTGCAAGAGTAAGAATGGTTTATGCCAATCTTGTAACTTTTTGACAGGTTTCATTTTTTTTCCCCAAATGTATCTAGATATTATTTTCTGTCAATAAATGTATATTATTATTATTATATTATATTTGAATTTTCAACGGGGAAAGATCAATTCTCGATCCAAAATCGAAGGAATCGTTCTTTAGATTCATTCATTCATACTGATTATTCACTGCTCGTGAACTCGCTCAAAAACCTGACATAAAATATTTTTGGAACCGATTTTGCCAAAAAAAAAAACACTACCAGTAATGGAACTGGAGCTTTGTGCCTGGTAGAATTATAACCTAACCACTACACCACGACAACATTTCTTGATTTTCTGAGAATACTAGAATTGAATCATTCATCGCCTTACTTGAAAACCCTAGGCTCATTTGACGGCCGGAAAAAGGTATAAGGTAGTGGAGGCAAATATGGCCCATCTTCAATCAACCCGAATATGTTAAGGAATATTTTTTTCAACAACATAATGTATGTGGCTGATATACGTATATAATTTAGCCTGGTCTGAAATGATTCTTAGTAGATTTATACGTAAAAATTCTTTGCACTGCACTTGGGCCATATTAGCAATATGGTCGGATTATATGGCCCACAGCAAAAAAAGTAACTCAGGAATATTGATCTGGTTTAATTTTTGGTTTCACGAAATTAAATACAGAACATACAACACATGTGAGAATGCTCAAAAGCTTTAACACAATCAAGATGATTTTTTATTCTCATGACAGGTACTGAACATTTTTTCTTATAATTGACAAAATTTAATTATATACATTTTAGATAAGCACTGAAGATGGCCGTAAACCGAAAGCGCTTTGCTTAAATATACAAAATTTGATACGAAATACAGAATTTTAATTTTGGAATATAATTCCATACATTCCCGGACTTTTCCGAAAAAATCAAAAGAATCGGCAACAAATTCAATGTAAGAACGGTATTCAAAACTCCTAATAGGTACCTAGAGATCGCAATTAACACGTACAAAACCAAGAAACGAAGAACAAAATTCAAAGAATTGTGTATACAGTAGATATTCCATGTGTTTGTGGTGAAACTTACACGGGAGAAACTTCGAGATTTTAAAGAAAAAGAAAGACCGAACACAAGAATAATATAAAAAATACAGAAATTGGAAGATAAAAACTGACTGAACATACAGTGTGTCTCACTTCTTATGGAAACACCCCCGTATCTTCCGTAATTATTGGAGTAGAATTCTGTAATTTTCACGATCGTTAGAGATACCGAAGATGAGTATGCTGGGGTCAACCTGAGTGATATACACTGCGCGCCAGGGGCGATGGATATACCGATGTTTGCGAAAAATAATATTAGGGTGCTAGAAAGGCTCAAAATTCCTAAGAATTCGTGGTCAGGACATCAACTTTAGTAGCATCCATATTTTCGCTGGAAAATTTCCATTTCTGAAAAATCCAAATTTGTCTTACTTCTCATGAAAACACCCCCGTATCTTCACTCTCGTTGTATGGCCACCACGATCCCCAGATCTAACGCCACTAGATTTTTATTTATGGGAACCGCTGAAAAACAAAGTTTATAGAAGAAGACCAACCAATAGGGAAGATCTCCGTATGAGGATAATTCAAGCGTGCAGAGAAATCACACCTAGAGAACTGAAAAGGGTAGGAAGAAATAATAGAAGGCTCATAGAAAAATGTGTTCGCTTGGAGAAAGTAAAAAAAATTGAAATTGTCAACACGTTGACTGCCGTCTTGGTCAATATTACCGAGAAAAAAGTTCGCTTGCAGGCCAGTGAGGTCTATTTGACCGAGAACCTTATTTTTACTGCACCGCCATCTTGGTCTATGTGACCGAGGCAGTTTTTCACATCTCATATGCCAACTTCTCGGTTTAGCGTGCATTCACCAATATATACTAACCAAGGTGGCGGAGATGAAGAACTGTGACATTCCAGTTTTTGGCATACAGCTATCATCAACGAAAAAATTGAAAAACATGAAAATTTCTACAGATATATATCTTTGCGCAAAGTGGACTGAAGGTACTTTTTTATCAATTTGGAAAACTTCCCTGGCGCCAGCGTGGAAACAAGATTAACGCTATGGCAGACAACGTGGTAACTCAATTGAAACTGATTTGTTTGTTTTTGAATTGAAAACATGTTCTTGAAAGTACTACTTGGAGAGAGTTTTGAAATACATATAAATTTCTGCCTCAAGAAACAATCGATTTTGAAAAAATGATGGGCAGATGAGATTCTGAATTCAAATTGAAAATCCTGAAACCTCACTATTATCATGTTTGCATTCCACTTACCGAATTAACAAATCATCTTTTATTGAAATAACTTTCCAGAATAAAAATAAAATACTTATGGAGAACTAAAAGTCAAATTTCTCAAAACCAATTAATTTTTCATGCAAAATTTTGATATTTCTTATTCTGATTCGTATTCTGATGCTGTCAAGGATGAAAAGAAAAACGACAGGCAAGTTGTTGAAAAATCGGAATAATCCTGTTTGAATTCTGAGCTCCATTGAGATACGATTTTTTACAGATCCGATTTTTCAAAACTATATGAATTCGATTTATTCTTAACTTTTTTCCGTGAAAATGTGTATTGGTAAAAAAAAACATTTCCTGATCACGAATCCCTACGAACTGCCCCCTATTTTTTTTGGTGTATGTCACTCAGGTTAACCCCAGAAGGGATTTAGAGTCATTCTTGGTATATCTAACAATCGTGAAAATTACAGAACTTTACTCCAATAATTACGGAAGATACGGCGGTGTTTCCATGAGAAATGAGACACACTGTATATTAACACAAACAGGGGCCCATGACTGGTACAAAACGAAAATTCTCATGAATGAAGAAAATGACACGAATAGAAAATTGAAAGAAAAATAATAATATAGCTACGTTATTCGTAGAAGGAGTAATGGTCACTTTATTCAATAACTCAATGATAGTATTGTAGTATTTCTGTAGACATTGTAATAATGAGCAGTGTGAAGAAAACCATCTGAGTCTACGATTTCATATTTGAGTTGCCTCTTTCATGGACTGTTTGACGCAGAACAATTCAATTTTACAGCTCATTGGTTCGCATATTCATATTAATTTTCTTGAGGTAGAACGTGAGGTACTTAAATAAACGAGTATTTGGTACAGAAGAGGATGTTTCAAAGTTTCCAGTTTTGTAAATAACGCTGAAAATGTTTTCGAAACAACTCCAAAAGTATATACCAAAACACCTACATTTTTTAACCTCACATCTATCACATACGAAGGCGTAGAAGTGCCAAAAACAAAATATTTTTCAAAAACATTTGGAATTGCCACTTTGAACTGACAATTGTCACTTTGAAGTGACAATTGTCACTTTGAACTGACAATTGTCACTTTGATGTGACAATTTCCACTTCGAAGTGACAATTGTCATTTAAAAAAAATCAAGAATTGCCATTTTAAAGTGACAATTGTCACTTTGAAGTGACAATTGTCAGTTAGAAGTGACAATTGTCACTTCGAAGTGACAATTGTCAGTTCGAAGTAACAATTGTCACTTCAAAGTAACAATTGTCAGTTCGAAGTGACAATTGTCAGTTCGAAGTGACAATTGTCACTTCAAAGTGACAATTGTCAGTTCAAAGTGACATTTGTCACTTCAAAGTGACAATTGTCAGTTCAAAGTAGCAATTCCAAATGTTTTTGAAATATATTTTGTTGTTGGCCCTTCTACGCCTTCGTAATCACATGACTGATATTAGTGCCGGATTTATACCCACTTACGCCGGGGGCTAATTCTTACGATGCCGCCGCCAATTAGTATTTATTTTAGTTTCAAAGTACCCATTTATTGTATTTTTTTCATAACATATGACAT